>JACVVK020000050.1:915000-970000 GCA_018292915.2 Batillaria attramentaria | reverse complement strand
CCAGCCGTGATCGTTATTCTTCTCACACCCTCACACCCTGCCTTCCCGCCCCGCCACCTTGTTACATAAACGGGCTCGTATGTCAGACTTCACGAATCGCGAATAATTTCAATGACTCGTGCAGCTTTTATGGACATACAGGCACAAAGGCGCCGCCCAACTGGAGTACTTTGTCGCGCGGAAAGTCGCCAGCAAACAGACGTTGATTGTGGCTGGTGGCGCCTGTGGTTGTGACGGATTATCAAATGTCCCCCGATGAACACTGGATTTGACACCTCGACGGTCACCCCCCGCCTCACCCAGCTTTTGTTGGAGGTTTAGATTGCGAACCTGCGTGTGGCGTTAGAGGCTTCACATTCTTCAGCCCCGCTGATTTTGAACGATAATGAAGACCCTCTCTCTCTCTCTCTCTGTGTGTGTGTGTGTGTGTGTGTGTGTGTGTGTGTGTGTGTGTTTTCTTATATTGCAAACTTTACTCATGTGTATGTTTTCTACCTTTTATGGTCTTTCCTTTAGTCATTTTGTAGTGCCTTTTTTGTGTAGCAACGGCTGATTGGAAACTGACCAATGTATGGCCAAATCTTTTCCGTTGTAAAATAAAGTTCATTCGTTCTTTCGTTCGTGCTCTGTGTGTGTGTGTGTGTGTGTGTGTGTGTGTGTGTGTGTGTGTGTGTGTGTGTGTGTGTGTGTGTGTGTGTGTGTGTGCTCTACAGAACACGTTTTTAATGGGACCTGATTTATATGTTTCACAGCCTTTTAAATTTGACCCTAGCTACAGCTCATGCTTGTTTTCTGAGTGGCGCGTTTGGTTGTGAGTCCTGAAACATTCGTCACTTTGTGGTTATTTTTCTTTTTGTTTCTCAGTGGACGCCGTTTGGATTTGTACATTGTCACTACAGTTGCAAAAACGTTTACAACACGACGAGGAGTTTTCAAGACAAGTTCAGTAATCAGTTATTGTCTGTTCACTGTTTCAGACACGTTGATGGTGGCCATCATGCCCTCGCCAGGGACACATCAACCAGATGGGCTTGCCCCTGCAGTGCGAACATCCGGGTCCTTCTTCACGTCCCTGGCTCACCTGAACTCCCTCATCCACGTGATTCTTCTGCTCGCAGCTTCCTCCTTTCCGACAGCATGCGCTTCTCATGTCTACCTCAACCTCTTGGACGACGAGAGCGCGACGTCAAACAAGATGCCATCCCTACACGACGGCACTCGACCATCCCCGTCCGACAAACTGCCAATAGAGGATTTGCTGGAGAATCCAGACCAGTCGCTGGATCCGGGCCCCGACGACCTCAACCCTCGGACCTTGCTGCGAAGATTAGGGAAGCATTTCGATAAGGAGTTCCTCTCTGTCGCAGAACCGCGCAATACTAGCAGTGACAGTTTCGAGTACAAGTTCAAGAGCGGTCGGCCCGACTCTGCTCGGCCGGACTTTCTCCAGTACTTGCGGACGTTTAAAATGGCGGACGGGCGGCGCGTGAAGCTGAAAGGCGGCAAGAAACAGCGCCGGCGAGTGCAGAAGTTAGTGTGGAGCTTCACCTTCTGCCCCGTGCAGTACACGTGGAAAGACCTGGGCGTGCGCTTCTGGCCGCGCTGGTTGCGGGAGGGAGTGTGTTGGAACGGCAGGCCGTGCTCAATGCCTCCCGGTATGACGTGCAAGCCGTCCAGCTCCGTCAACAAAACTCTGTTACGCTGGCACTGCCAGTCTCGCCGTCCTGCACGACGCCGCTCCCCGTGCCGGTGGATCACGGTGCAGTATCCCATCATCACCGGGTGCTCCTGTTCGTGTTAAACGTCACAACATCGCGTTAAACGTCATAACATCGCGTTAAACGTCACAACGTCGTGTTAAACGCCATAACGTCGTGTTAAACGTCATAACGTCGCGTTAAACGCCATAACGTCGTGTTAAACGTCATAACGTCGTGTTAAACGTCATAACGTCGTGACGTCCTCGCGATGGCCACCAGTTACCTTCCACGCTGAAGCCATTCTTGACAGGACCAGAAAATGTCTGATGAAACAAGCATTTCACTGACGTCCAGCGCTTCAGATGCCGCCAGCTGGACGCGTGAATTTGCATCGGTCCTCAAGATGTCCTCGCACAGACAATCGGATGTTAAATTCCAGAACACCAGCTGCCACCGAGAAGCGCCAGCTAGTTGATCTGTATAATTATTTGTTCGGCACGACATTTGACAATCCAGTTTTGCGGGTTTTTGCACGTACCTCACCTAATCGGGACTGTGATGCAATTCATTACGAACGCTGAGGAAATACCTAGACTCTGTCAGACGCAGCTGATCATTTTCAGTGCTTCCACGGTGGAGTGGGTCTGTCCTGGAAATTAAAAGACCAATACGTTTATCATTATGCCAGTCGCTAAAGTCTAGTACTGACTACGATAGCCGAATGGTAGAGCGTTGGACTCCCAATCCTCGGGTCGTGACTTCGAATCCCGGCTAGGGCCACATATTTGTGCTGGCCTTTTTCTCGTTGACCCGTCTTTGATATCGCCCATACGTGGTGGAAAAGGGCGTAAAAAAAACAACTCCCAAACACCCACCCGTATCCCTGATACTGACTACTGTAGAGTGGCAGTACGGCCAGTAACTCGTGAACGAAGCCATTGATACTCATGGAGTTATGCTCTTCAATTCTAGCCTTGTTTCAGGGTTATCCGGCCAGTATGAGGTATGTCGAGTTTTACTCCACTGAACAACATAGTGTACGGCGGACACCATTTTATCTTCAGTTGTGAAGGACTGGCGGCCACCCACAGACCGAAAGCATCACTAACAAACACAGAAGCTGGCGTTGAGCCTGTCGCTACCCTGGTACACGCGACGAGCGTCAATACACGTAAAAGGGTACACGCTGCGAATTAAATCCGCTTGTAGCGGGCACTCCCCGCAAACGCCGCCGCGACGCCAGTGAATAGAGCAAGGTCCCTTTTTTTTTCCTCGCCACGTCAGCAAGTCGCCGCTGACCATGCTTTGTGTATTGGAGCGCCGGGCCGGCGGTGCAGCTGGTAGCCAAAGTGTGTTGCAACGTGTGACCGCAACCCCCCGCGCAGTACGCAAGCGGGTGCCTCGCAGGCACTCTACGTTTGACAAGGCCTTAACTGAGCCAGCGGTCTGGTCAGGAAATTGCCCAGGAACTGGCTGTCCAAGGACGTCTCACATACGTTTTGACTCATGCGTTTTGTATTATTTGTGAACAGCGCCCAGACCAACCCGGATCCAGTCGCGTGCTTGCTGTCCACTCATGACAGTCAACTCAGTATGTCTTGATAAAGATTTATAATTATATTCTCGACTATTGAAACTCGTTCAAACTGACGTTTCCTTGACAAGAACTGAAGACTTGCTGCCGTGGTGGTAGAACGTTTTAATACGGGAACAGCATTGGTTTCTACACATTCTACGTGAAACGTATAGTTAAAGTTCAGTGTGTTGTGAAACGTGTACTTAAAGGTTCAGTGTGTTGTGATGGGTTTGGGAACAGTACTAGTGGCGCCACAAAGTTCGGTGTATTGTGATGGGTTTGGGAACAGTACTAGTGGCGCCACAAGGTTCAGTGTGTTGTCGATGGGTTTGGGAACAGTACTAGTGGCGCCACAAGGTTCGGTGTGTTGTGATGGGTTCGGGAACAGTACTAGTGGCGCCATAAGGTTCAGTGAGTTGTGATGGGTTCGGGAACAGTACTAGTGGCGCCACAAGGTTCAATGTGTTGTGGTGGGTTCGGGAACAGTACTAGTGGCGCCATAAGGTTCAGTGAGTTGTGATGGGTTCGGGAACAGTACTAGTGGCGCCACAAGGTCTGTGAGTTGTGATGGGTACGGGAACAGTACTAGATGCGCCACAAGGTTCAGTGAGTTGTGATGGGTTCGGGAACAGTACTATAGTGGCGCCACACGGTTCAGTGAGTTGTGATGGGTACGGGAACAGTACTAGTGGCGCCACAAGGTTCAGTGTGTTGTGATGGGTTCGGGAACAGTTCTTGTGGCGCCACAAGGTTCACTGTGTCTTGACGGGTTCGGGAACAGTACTAGTGGCGCCACAAGGTTCAGTGTGTTGTGATGGGTTTGGGAACAGTACTAGTGGCGCCACACAGGTCCACGACAGACAATTTAACTCATGAAGCCTTATTTACATGTCCATGGCTGTGTGTGTGTTTCTTTGTATAGCTGCTTTGGTGTAGTTCAAGTTCAATCAGTCAAATCAAATTTACTTTATTATTCCCAAATGAGGGAAATTGTAAGCCACCAAGAAAAACATTCGCCTTCCAGAACCATTTACACTTCGTACATGCATTACGCCGGGTTTGTTGTTGCTGTTGTTTGTTTTTGTTTTTAAGCATAGCGATTGCACCATTGCCACGAGATAACCGTAATCGTAGACTTAACCTTAAGCCTAAACCTAATAATAATAATCATAAACAATAACGCATTGTTTTTATGGAGCGCTGCTTTCCAAGGGCCAAGGACTCGCTGCGCTTAAAGCGCGCGCGCGCGCGCACACACACACACACACACACACACACACACACACACACACACACACACACACACACACACACACACACACACACACAGAGACACGTGCTGAACTATTTGCACCCACTCTATCTAGTTCGGTAGGTGCAGCAACATCAAACGACTCATGGTATACACAAACAAACCAACAGTAGTTAACTATCAAAAGCTTGACGGAAGAGAAAGGTCGTCAGAAAGGGATTTAAATAGGGGCAGTGAGGGCTGAGGGCGGAGTTCGATAGGCAGAGAGTTCCAGACAGTCGGGGCAAAGAAGGTGAACGAGCGCTCTTCGGCAGTTTTCATGTTACCTAGAGGGTGAACTGTACTGAGTACGTCTGCTTTGGTATAGCTCTCCTCCTGGGTCCACAGGGAGCGGACAAGACTAGCCGAACCGTAGTGTAAAGTAGGAATGTGGAGACTGATGTCCAAGCAATTAACTTAGATATTTGTTGTTAGCGTTGTGCAATACATCCTTTACATCGTTTACTCACACACAGTCTATATAAAAGTATGGATTTATCATACGCCATGATAAATTCGCATGAACTTGATGAAGGTGCAGCGTCTCCTGCATGTCCTAGGTTTATAATGCCCCGTAGACCGGTATGTGTCATTTGTCCATCGTTACATTTTTTGTTTTGTTTTTTTGTTTCAAGTAGTGCAGGCACACTTAGCCGCGAATTATTCTTTGTGGCTTGCGCGGCTTTAGCCCTAAAAGCTCACCCACTCACTCACTAGATGTTGCAGTGTGTCGTGTGACAAACCATGTTGGAACTTTATTTATTTTGTTCACATCTAACGTTTACCCCTACGCATCTGTCTGCCCATTTGTAGTGTATTAATTTTTTGAAAGTATTCCACGACGACTGCCTCTGTGCAATGAAAGACTAGAGTTATGTAGAATCGTAGTTATTTATAATTGAGGCAACAACGGCCGGCTTTAGTAACTGGAAACATAGAGGAGTTCCATTAAGCTTCACGAAGGTTTTGAACTAATTTGTGCTGGAATTTTACTCGTTGCCCCCTCTTTGATATAAGAATAATTTTGTGGGCTGAACAGTTTTCAAAGCAGAGGGCGAGGAAGCCGGAGTACCCGGAGCAGAACCCCCCGACGTTCGGCCCGAATGAACGGTGCCACATACAAGAAAGAAAACTTCTTCACCCCGAGTGGGACTCGAACCTGACCTCTCGCATCGGTGACGAAGTCTTAACCTGTAGAGCACCGACCTCCCCATCACCCATGCGTGTTGGAAAAAAAAAAGAGACGTTAAACCGTAAGAAGAACCAACTCATACAGCCAAGTCTTGAACTGATGTCTTTAGGTTTGATTCACCCGTAGACTTCTGTTTTGCTTTTCCTCTTTAGATATAGGTGACGTCCCTCCTTTCTGCTAGGACTGGGAGAGTTGTCGATTTTAGTGGTAACGAAGTGACAATACTCAGAATTGTAAATAATGAGTGTAAGTTATTGTGGAAAGGACATACATGTAGTTTAAATGCAGATGAATTGGAAGTGATCATGATACTGGGGGGGAGACACTAAAACGGACACTGCATGGGCATGGCAAAACCAATGTCAGATAATGTGTGT
The DNA here is from genome assembly GCA_018292915.2 of Batillaria attramentaria. Classification (NCBI taxonomy): domain Eukaryota; kingdom Metazoa; phylum Mollusca; class Gastropoda; family Batillariidae; genus Batillaria; species Batillaria attramentaria. The sequence goes on along the minus strand of JACVVK020000050.1, from coordinate 963,864 downwards.
ATGGCACTGTTGTGTTTTGGGTAGGACATGTCGGGTAGGCGGTGTGGGTATGGGTGTGTGCGTGGGTGTGTGTGTGTGTGTGTGTGTGTGTGTGTGTGTGTGTGTGTGTGTGTGTGTGTGTGTGTGTGTGTGTGTGTGTGAGAGAGAGAGAGAGAGAGAGGTGTTTGCGTTGCCCTGGGAGAGAACGCTTTTGATATTGCCTATCATTGCTGTCATTGAAAAGTTTGCTTTTATGCTTACCTGTGTGTTTGCGTTTGTGTATTTTGTAAATCGAATGTGTATATTTTGTTACGGCGAATACTTTGTCAGTGTAAAGACATTCAAGTGTGTGTGGTCTTCCACTCAGGAAAATCAGAATCGAATTTTAAAGAACGATTTTTGGGCAGAGTTGCTGTTTAAAAAAACAACAAACTATTGTTTTTGACATTTGTTAAAGCTTTTTTTGGTTGTTGTTTTTCATGGGCTATGTTGCATTGTCGACTCGTTTTATACAAAAAAGGTTAGTGATTAGAAATTGCGTGATAGAAAACGTATTGTGTTTTTTCACACATTATTCGGCAATAATTTCTATAAATGTGTTACGGTTTGTTCAGTTGTTTTGAGAATGCTGTAGACATAGAACTAAATCGTCAGGCAAATAAATTGCTAAGTCGCGCTTCTACCTGTCTTGGTCTTTTCATGAAAGTGAGTTGAAGCTGAATCTTGTCGTGATTATCTACATGTGTTCAATTCAATTCAATTCCGAATTCCATATTCAATTCAGGAATACTTTATCTATCCCTTGAGGGCAATGAAGATGGATCGTTGGACGGGCGTCAGTAAATTTCATTCGAAACAACAACAACAACAACAAGCAAAGAACAAACAAAACAACAACAACAACAAAACAAAAAAACAGACAAACGAACAAACGACATCATCATATTATCACCTTACGTCACAACCTCATAACTATCACATCGTATCACACATCAAATCAATCATGCATCACAACTGACGCAGATATCACCGCAAAACGTAGGCGAAGATTAACAGACACAGACACACACAGACAGACACAGACAGACACAGACACACACACACACACACACACACACGCACGCACGCACGCACGCACGCACGCACACACACACACACACACACACACACGCACGCACGCACACACACTGACTGTGACACAGAGCATGCACAGACACCTGACTGTGTTTTCAGTTGTTTCCTTCGATCATTGTCCAAACAGAGAGCATTCAGAAGTTGGAGCTTACACGGTTGTCACTCTCTGGTAACTAAGTCAAGCGAAAGCAGCCATAAATTCCGAATTAGTACGCAAACAAACATCATCATATAAAATCCTCAGTAGAGCTTCGGTCCTGTGTTAGTCCAAGGGAAACAACCGTGGTGTGATTGTGATACGGGTTCCCTATACGTCAGTGGTACCAAGAATCTGAACTGAGTTACACCTGGAGCTACACCTACTCCTGAGTCTCACACTCACGTACACGCACGCACGCACACACACACAAGTTTCTGTCTCTGTCTGTCTTGTTCGGCGTCTGTCTGTCTGTCTCAATCTCCGGCTGTTCCTAAGTGTGTGCATACTATCAGCCTTTGTGTGTGTGTGTGTGTGTGTGTGTGTGTGTGTGTGTGTGTGTGTGTGTGTGTGTGTGCGCGCGCGCCGTTTACGAGGAAAATCCACGTTCTTTTGCGATCCCCAGCCGAAGAACGTTCAGTGTGGTTGGCACACAAAGCAGGCTCTGTATCCGCGGTGGCACCTGTAGACACAATGGCGACTCCACTAACTGTGTGAGAGGACAGGTCTCCCTCTTCGTTCCGCTTCACGTCTAAACACCAACATACACGCACTTAACCTAAAGTGTTTAGTAACTTCTGCGGAAATCTCAGTCATTCTTGCCGCAGGAGTTTAGTTTGCAACTGAAATAATCCCAAAAGCGTGGACCAACCGCGTAGCAAGCCCACACTGACTAACAATAACAATAATAATAATATTTATAGGGCGCCTATCCCCGGTGAACGAGCTCTAGGCGCCTTACATTCTAAAACCGAAGTTAAAAAAAAATTCACTCCGTGTACACTACGTAAAAACAACTAAAAAAAAAGTAAAAGAGCACACACACACACACACACACACACACTCACACACTCACACACACACACACACACACACTCACACACACACACACACACACACACACACACACACACACACACACACACACACACACACACACACACACACACACACATCACGACGGAGTAGAAATGATACAGGATGACTGTGGCAAACCCTCGCCTCAGACATTCATACTTTGCAAACAGTTGATCTTTAACTGCATAGCGATGCAAGCTGAAGTTAACTAAATCAACAACATCAAAACAAAGAAACAAACAAAACAACAACAACAAAAACGACAACAACCACAACAACCACCACCACCACCACCACAACAACAACAACAACAACAACAAAACTGACTGTTGTTTTATCGGAGTAAAACATAGCGGACGAAATCATGTCTGGTTTCTTTCTAATGCCGCCGAACTGATATTTGATTCAATTTGATAGTTAGGCCACTATGATGCAAGCAACCACTGACCACACAGACGACAGACTCTAATCTTCACTTTCCTTTGTGGCTGGCTACTGTCTTCACACGAATGCGGGACAATCAGTAAAGCTTTGATACAGTTAAAACAAATGTCTGGACAGGATTTAGGCAATCTCCTAACGAAGACTATTGAATCCAGGAATACCCACGGGTTACTTGAAGAATATCCACAGATCTGCCACTCAAATGTGCCTATTAGCGGCGCTTCATTTGAGCAGCCGCTAAGGTCAAGTCCGTTATTAGGTCTGATTTGCTCAGCACTCTGCTAACATTATACTACATGTACTAAGGTCCAGTCTACTTAGGTAGTACAGCTGGTCATGGTACGCACGTCAGGCTGAGATGTGAAAGGTCAAGTCTGTTATTAGGCCTGACTTGCTCAGCACTCACCTAACATTATACTACATGAACTTAGGTCCAGTCTACGTCGTTAGTACAGCTGGTCATGGTACGCACGACAGTCTGTGAAGTGAAAGGTCAAGTCCGTTATTAGGTCTGATTTGCTCAGCACTCTGCTAACATTATGCTAACATTATGCTACATGTACTAAGGTCCAGTCTACTTCGTTAGTACAGCTGGTCATGGTATGCACGACAGGATGGGAAGTGGAATGATGAACGTATGAACAGGGACGACTTGAACCATAATAATAATAATAATAATAATAATGATAATATAATGAGTATTGTATAGGCGCTTTACCCAATTTCATGAATCGGCTCAAAGCGCCGCGAACTGAACCCAACACGCACGCTCAAGTGAATCACACGCATTCTCTCACACACTGGACATAAACACATTACAATCACGTGGTGCGAAGGGTCAGCTCAGCTATTTAAATTTCGGAATTTAGAATTGCATTTATTTTTCGAATTTGGTGGGCTGAACATTTCCAAAGCAATTTTCACACAGGTCCTCATTCACCGCCACCTCACGCTTACCACCCGATTGCTTCTCTCAAGAAGAGTCCAATAATTTAGGAACTAATGTTTTATGGACGGAAGCCCTCAGTCACCATTGAAAATGTTTGTTCGCGTCTTTTTTTTAAGCTTGAGTGGAGGGGGGGGGGGTGTTTGGGGGTTTAACGTCCTTTTCCACCACATACGGGTGATATCAAAGACGGGGCAACGATGAAGAAACCAGCACAAATATTTGGCCCCAGCCGGGATACGAATTCACGACCCGAGCATTAGAAGTCCAACGCTCTGCCATTCGGCCACCCCGGCTCCCCAGCTTGAGTGGAGGGGCGGGGGGGGGGGGGGGGGGCGGCAGATTTTCTTTGGCTTCGACAGCAAAAAGCCAAACTAGAAAATCAGCCGCGAAATAGTCTTTGTTGCTTGCGCGGCGTTAAGCCCTAACTAACTAACTAGCCAAACTAGAAAATGATGTAGCGAAGTTGACCGTTTTAGCCCCAGTGAGTACGTACGCGAGCCGACCTGTGGAAGCCGCGAGAGGGACACAAGGCTCTGGTGTGTGGCACACAGACCGACATCGGCTTGGCGGGCCACAGACGTGCCGACCGGCGTCCATTGAGATAGGCAAGGCCTGGGATAAAAAGTCTCCACACAACTCTCACACAGGTCCTCATTCACCGCCACCTCACGCTTACCACCCGATTGCATCTCTTCAGGCTGGACCTTCAGACGCCGGGAAAAAGCGCGTTTGGAGTCGGGCAAGGAGGCCAAGAGTGCTTTTCTGCCCTTCAAGCATGTTGCACGTGCTACGGCGTCAGGAGTTTTGGCGCGAAGGTCCTGTCGCCGAAATGAAGGATTTTTATTTTTTTCTTTCTCCCGAACCGCCGCTGTACAGTAGCTGTAAAACTGTCCTAAGCCAGAATACACGCCAGTGGTGCTGGGGAATCGTAAATGAAGAGAAAGAGAAGTTGTGCCTTGAGAAACAATGCCTCTGTTTTTGTTCACTCGCTTTCTCTCACCGCCAGAACAGGCCAGAGCTTCACAATCGCTGTCGCTCTGACGACACAGGGACGCCGGACCGTACGGCCACTAAGCTCTCCAGCAGACGTTTCTTGATAGTCTCTAAGACAATTACAACAATGAGGGACTGTTAACGAAAGCCCCTGTGAGATTGGCCGCACTGTAATTAGCCTCTTGTGGACAGGAGTATCTCCTATCACGAGATTTAATTGAATACTCGCTCCCCCCCCCCCCCCCCCCCGTCCGTCACAAGTGGGCCATCAGAGCTTTGTTGAGAGCGCCGTCTAGCAATCCGGGCCCCTCAGAAACAGAGTGGCGGCCACTTGAAAAGTTTAGGGTGCTCGAAACAACGATGTTTAGACACACAGAGAATCGCGGAACTGCTCCTTAAGTTAACAGCATCACTTGGACAGCAAGACCTGTTGTATACTACAAACCGCCGCCATGCGGAAAATTAAGATAGCGGGAAACCGCACAGCACATCAAAATTGTAGTTACTAAGCTTTGATGGGATAATAAAGATCAGTGTCTTGGGGTTGAACCCAGTCGTGATATGTTAAGTAATATGAGCTTTCTGAGTTAATTTTGTGTTTGAGCAATGGAAGAAACATCGTTTAATGTGGTGAGATAGAACTCCTGTAACGGGCAAATACACACAGTAAAGTAGTAGGAGAGATCTAAAAGAATACAGGACAGATGTTTCATTCGGAATGAAATAGCCTGCGCGAGGAAAAATGAAACTCGCTGATTGATTGAACAGAACGGAACGGAACAGAACGGAACAAAAACTCTCTCTCTCTCTCTTATTTCTGTTATTATTCTTTTTATAACAATGTACATATATGCAAATACTGCAAAACACTTCAATGGTTGGCATCAGTGTTCCACTAAATCTCAGATGATCTGTACAGCTTATACTTAGGCTTAAATGTTATAGATCTCCATAGAGTCGTATCCATTCTGTATCTAGGTGTGAGACTGCACTAATACGTCTCTTATTCTTAACGTTTTTTTTTTTTTTTTTTACCATCAATTTGATGTTATTCCGCTTGCACTTGATTTGGGGAGAGAGAGAGAGAGAGAGAGAGAGAGAGAGAGAGAGTGTGTGTGTGTGTGTGTGTGTGTGTGTGTGTGTGTGTGTGTGTGTGTGTGTGTGTGTGTGTGTGTGTGTGTGTGTGTGTGTGTGTGTGTGTGTGTGTGTGTGTGTGTGTGTAGTAGTAGTAGTAGTAGTAGTAGTAGTAGAATGTAGCAAGGACAAGATAGAAGAAAGGACGCTGTACCTAATCTTACATCCTTGAAAAATAAAGTTTCACTGTCATTGTCATTGTCTCTCCCCCCCCCCCCCCTCTCTTCTGCAGTTTTAATTTATCACAATGACTGACCAGTTTAGCCCGCCAGTGCAATACTGTAATTGCCCCCCCCCCCCCCCTTGAGCATTATCATAAGCGGTACTTGTTTATGCGCACAAATGGTTTATTCGTACGACTTCTGTTGCAATAAACCTATTTAAACAACAACAACAACAAACCCATAAAAATTCAGTTTTGTTTCGGCATTCGTCATAGTCCGCTGACTAGTCATGATAGTGACACAGCACTGCTGATCCACGTTGCAATGGGTGAGGAGCGTGGGGGCGGGAGGGGGGGGGGAGGCGTAAATGTATAGTGCATATTTGCCACACTGACAATAGTAAATATTCCTGAAGACCAGACGTTGTTTCAAATTTTTCACAGCTTGGACCACCACCAAGTTTACCCACACGACTTCTCGATTTATATTGTCTCAGCGTTGATCCACTCGGTGTCCGTTTGAACCATTCTTTGCTGCAGTCTGAGTGGAGAGTGACGACACTTTTATGATGAACCGAACAGGACCTGAAGCTGTAATCGGAAATCTCATATGATGATAAACCACACTGTGGGATGGTTCAGTTGTTTTTTATGACCTACCATCACGGTGTTTTGGTTAGTCGACATGGGTTTTTGTTGATTTATTGATTTTTGACATCGTTCGAACCAGTGCTGAGGCGCAGAATTAACTTGATTATTTAAAATGAAAAGTTGAGACAAGTTCTTTCTTGCTTTTGGTCTTGTCACGTGGTTTGTATTACATGTATTATATTCCGTGTATTTTTCGACGTGGAAATGCCGACTGAAAATCATGGGATTTGTTGTGTTTAAGTTTAGTTTTACCCGATAAATTGTCTCTTTACTGAAAACTGAAGCGAGTTCTACGATTGTTAAAGTGTTTTCAGGAAAAAAGTGTAAAAAAGATGACACACCTTATAACAAGCCCTTACCTACATTGAATCGTACAGAACATTCGTGTCACCATGTTCATGCAAAGCACACGTAAAGTTTCTCTCTCTCCATAGCCCTCACTCCAAACGCCCACCTTCTAACCCCCCTGCCCCTCCCTCGTCCACCCCCCCCCCTCACCCCCTCCACTTCCAACCTCCCACTTGAACACTTGTCCCTCCCTCGATTGTCGTAGACCTATATGCTACAATCATGCCAAGAGAGACTTGAATTAATTGTACGATGTAAATCTCATTTACCGACTCACTGGCAGATCCGACGACCGACAAATTAAATGAACTAACCAAACGAGTAATTACGGCTGTGCACGGTCAGACTTGCAGCGGAGGTGAAAGACCAAGAAGACCGGGCCTTTGGTACCGGAAACAGAAACACTTCGGTTTGACCTTGACATTTCAGACGCAATTCTCCGTGGCGGGAAGTAAACAGACAACGCATTTCCACTGAAACTTTTATTATTTATTGAAGAGGTCCTTCAAAGCTGTTAGCATTCTCTAATGTTCCATGTTTATGATTGTAGTTTGCGTTTTTCACGTTCTTTCCACTTTTATGTCGGTGTTGTGTACAATAGGTTTCAATGTTGTTTTCTCTCTTGTTTTTGCCGTCTGTTTAAAACGAATGTCCCCTAAACAACATCTTGGCACCTCCACATCCCTAATTTCCTTGTTTACACCATTACCTGCCGTCATGCAAACCTCTGAATTTGCTTAACAACCTCCTACTGGCAAGGTGGTTCGCATTAGCGTCGGATAACTGTCGGGCATTGCGAATCAGGCCCATTATCTGCGAGAGGGATAGAGAATTCGAAGCACGTTGATTGGCGACTTGTGTGAGTTTTATGAACACTTCCCATGTGGGGATACTTGCCACGGTGACCATCTGGTAGATCTAATTGATCTAAATCAGGAAGTTGTCGTATCATGCAGGAGGCCATCCCCGTACCGGGGGCCGAATCGTTAACACTAGGCCTAGTGTTAACGATTCGGCCCCCGGTACGGGGATGGCAGGAGGCAGGTTCCGGCCGGGGTTCGGTAAGGGTGGACCGGTCTGAGTGATGGTCGGGGCGGTCGGTGGTCTAGTGGTTAAGAGACTTTGCCATCAATGCGAGAGGTCAGGTTCGAATCCCACTCCGGCGGGGCGAAGAATTTTTTTCTTCTCGTGCGTGGCACCGTTCATTCGGACTGATCGTCGCGGGGGGTTCTCTCCGGTTACTCCGGCTTCCTCCCCCCCCCCCCCCTCTGGTATGGATATCTTTAGCCCACAAAATTTGAAATAAATGCAAAATTTGAAATAAATGCAAAATTCTGAATTCCGAAAATTAAATAGCTGAGCTTATCCTGAGACATGTGAACAGCGGGAAAGACACCAGAGCTCACGTTTTAACTGAATATGTTACATGTGTGTGATTTGCTTTATTGGACTGATACAGTTCAAACAAAACCATGATGGATTCAATTACTTAATCACAGTCTTCGCTCGGCAGGGTTATTATCTTGTTGGTGGGTGGTTGTAGGCTGAGGCAGTGCACAGGTTGTAAAATGCTGTCAGCCCACATAAAGACGTATTTTACGCTTCAGCTCGTGAGCATGATGTGTTTTCCGGTCTTAGGGAGGCCCACATAGATTGTCATAAACTCTACTATTTATCGTCAGTATCTCTTGTGAGATTGTGTGGGGGCTGTGCAAAGAAGAAAAAAAAAATGAAGTGGAAGACGCACCCAACTCTCACATGTAAGGCTTACTTGTGTTGTAATGGTCACTGTCGTATTCTGTTGGCGATATCGTATCGGCAAAACCAAGAGCCGCATAACCCTAAGAGCTGGTCACAGGCTATTATCGGCCAATTTCCACGGCGTCTGCCTAATCCCGTTTCGAGTTATCGCGGAACGGGAAAACCCGAGGTCGGGAGATTATCAGTCAAGCGTGACTCCGGGCCCGGAGGCTAGAGCCACCAACAATGCTAACAATTATCATGATTATGGCGTGGTCTGTTACCACCATGTCACCGGCGAGTCAATGACTGTCCCCAGGCTGTTCCTTGGACCCTCAATGCTCGGGTCAGTCGTGCGTTCGAATCCCGGTTGGGGCCAGATATTTTGTGTTGGCCCTTTTCTCGTTGCCCCGTCTTTGATATCACCCTTACGTGGTGGAGAAGGACGTTAAACTCCCAAACACCCACCCACCCCCCACCCCAGGCTGTCCCCACGCATTCGCGCTCCATGAAAGAAAAATCCCTTCGGGAAGGTTCTGTCTAAGCGAGCCCGACCCTGTGGCCCGTGACTGAACAGCTCTTAGTTATGCTGCTCTTGGCAGATATTACACGAAAGTAATCATTTCAGCCCTGGTTGTGACTAGTGTCTGCAGATTCTGCTGAGGGCCGTTCCGCTAATAAACAGATCGTTTTTCAGTTGTGACATTGGATAGGGTATGTAGAAATTGACACTGCTTATAATTATGCGGTGAGTGCCTGTCAGTCGCAGTGCAGGACAAATGACGTACACGGCAAACACCACACCGGTGACGCGGCTATCCCGATTCTGACCGGCTTGCGGCGTCTAAGCGCTAGCGTTGCTTGGCCGCACGCGACTTCTCTCAGAAAATCATCTGCGCTGTACTTGTGAAAGCTTGCCTCGATCTGAGGTTGGCCTGTCTTGTCGCAGAAGGTCTCTGTTCAACTCTTAAGTGGTTTTTGTGGTGCTACTTGCGCGTACACTCACGTTGGAAGCAATTTAGTCTCGTTTTCTGTAGAAAATTCACTTTCATTCGCGATAATATAACATTACAGAAAGGAAAGTCACGTTTATGAAAACGTCCCAGTTTTATAATATGTCTTGCGGCCACACCTAGAAGATTAGTGCAATTTGTGGCTTAGATCGAGCGCAGTTCGAGAAAGAAAATTGGTAGTGAATATTTTGTGGCTATGAACCAGCACTCGCCCCGGCTAAGAACCAGCCTGTATCAAACAGACGGTTGGCCGGTTCTTAGCCGAGGATTTCGCACTGCTCTGATATTTTCTTAAATTGCGAAAACACTAAAGCATCCTACGTCACAACAATTGGCATGCAAGTCACAAAGACATCACGGATACGTGTCTGTTTTGAAACTACTGGAATTAACGTGGTATTTTTTGTCAGCTTCGTGTTAAACTGCAAAATAGCTCCCGAGTCTCATTGCAGTCGAACAAATATGACTCGTGTCCTTACATGAATAAAATTTTCGATATAAAATCGCTTTGGGTGGGAAGATGAAAGTCTTACTGATATGTGCATATAACAATATGATCAAATTCATTTCAGTTCTTAGCTTTCCTGGCAGCATTCTTGCACATCACCGCAGGTGTGTCGCGCTTTTCCGGCCTAAAACAGTCACTGCGATCGACAGCCGGTTGGATTCGCGGCTTAGCCGCGTCACCGGTGTGAACACCTCGGCTGGTCAACAAGACTGGATGTGATAGCTTTTAGGCCAAAGAAAAAAGACCTGTGGTGACGGTTTTCGGTCGGATTTAAGCCACATTCTGTTCTGCGACCTGAAATTGTAGCCTTTCTTTGCGCGCGCGCGCGCACACACACACACACACACACACACACACACACACACACACACACACACATGTAATGCAGAACCTCACAACCTGTAGTATTCCTCTCTCTTTCTCTCCTTCATACCTACGTTCTCAGGCTGACTACTCGGCAAGCGCTCACACGGCGCGGTACCGTTCGTCCGTTGGAAGCTAAAACAGTGCCCGGCGTCGGCTTTTCTCTTACTCTCTCGTTTGGCGCTGTCGCACGCAGATGCGGGTTCGCCGCATAGGGCCAGAGACATAAGTAGCACAATCATAACTGTAAATTGGATATTTGGACACCTTCAGTACAGCCTGGTGTGGTGGGTTTAGCGTACCAAGAAGAAGTGGATGATCCGTTTGGGTGTTTGTGGAATAAGCTGCTTGTTCAGAGACGGATATACGGGTTCACATACACACACACACACGCGCGCTCCAATCAGATTTGATTACATACGGCTTCTCGTGTTGTCAGGGCTATTGTGTAGGGCCTCTTCAACTACAGACTACCTTCGTTAGGTGTACCTTTCTAACACGGCTTCGACGGAATTCACAGAAGAGCGCCTGGTGAATGTGTGAATGACTTCAGTTTGCAGGACATACGGAGAGTAGCGGCACCGGTTTGGAAACGAAGTATTGGCCACAGGTTGTACACTGTATAGCCAATTTTCAAGAGATCCTGAACCAATATTGTGAAGAGCAAGCACAAGAAGAAACTTAACGAACGGTGTGCTGGCAACACAAAAGCCGGTCCTTACGAAGACGTGGAGACAAATACTTGGCCTACAACCACAAGACCATGTGATTATGGCAGACTGATGACGATGTGGGTGCCGCAGTGACGTAGTGGTGGCGACTGACTGGACGGATCTCAAGTGGGGACCCACCATGGAGTCGCTTGCCCAGGTGGCCGGGGCGACTTAAAGGGGGTCGAGTCGAGCGCTGGGGGCGACCTAGTCACTGGAGTTCTGGCAGTTCCGTTGCCAGTCTGCTGACCACAGTCGTCGGAACAAGTTTACAACAGCTGCAGGTTCTGCAAGCACTTGTCTTTCAGCTGTCCGTCACGGTAAGTACGTTTGTTTTCATTGGCGGAAATCTCACGTGAAGCGTATTCCATTCGTAACATAGCCACACGTCATTCCATGATTTTGATGTTATGAAAACCTGTCTGTAGGTAAGAGCCACTGAGTTTGTTTTTTGAAAATTGAACATTGTGACTGAATAGTTATTAGGACAGCTTCAGTCAGTAAACGAATGATACCTCGTGTAAACTGACCAGCACTGAGATAGTATTCCGCGATCAGCATTTTGCTTTTAACAATACTACGTTTAACAACACTCGTTATCTTAAGATGTCACCGCAAAGCACACAAGCAGACGACGCAGTAAAGATTATTTGAAGAAAGAAATGAAGCAACGCAAGTAACAACTGAATGCAAAAAAAAAAAAAAAATTAAAATCACAAAACTGGCGGATCGTATTTGGCCAGTTCGTTTTGAACCACCAAGTGCCCCTTCAAATAAAACGTTTTGTGTGCACTTGTCAAAAACAACCACAGCGTCAACTTGATTTTTAAAAAAACCGTAATTAAGTCAGTTTTCTTGTTGGTTGTTTTTGTTCTTTTGAATGGCCTCTTTCAAGATCTAGTAATTGCTGGAACGGGTTTAGAAGAAAGGCAAAAAACGTCCTTGAAACGTGAAAACGAAATCTGTATCGTACGTAAACGATTCGGATATCATGGAATTGCTGTTTGAAATAATCATAAATCTTTGCTTCGAATTTGAAGGTCAGTACAACAACTGGCACAGTTCCAACGCCAGTCAGGAGTTCAAGTTGTAGTGACAGTGAAATTCATTGCAGGAATAGGATCTGACGTTATTTGAGAGTCTGGGTGGCCACCGGCCATAAACGGACTGACAAAAGGCGCATCTTTTATTCATGCAGACGTTTTAGGCATGCCGGCCACAGGCAGTTGTCAGGCACTGGGTTGGGCACTTGGGATGTATTTCTAACCGGCATTTCATTCAGCTACTGCGGGTACAGTGTGAAGTTCTGTATCGTAACTTTTTATTTTGGATCCTTTTACATATGACATTAAAAAAAAAAAAATTACACTGAGTGAGGGGGAGCCGGGATGGTCGAACGGTAGAGCGTTGGACTTCTAATGCTCGGGTCGTGAGTTCGTATCCCGCCTAGGGCCAAATATTTGTGCTGGCTTTTTCATCGTTGCCCCGTCTGGGATATCACCCGTATGTGGTGGAAAAGGACGTTAAACCCCCAAACACCCACCCACCCACTCTACACTGAGTGATGTGACACTTCAAACATTTTCATCTGAAATACTTTGTATCCATTTTTAAAACTCAGTTTGTTACAGTCGTGTGCTATCGCAAAACATATATGCCCTCCTTAAAGAGCAAGGCAATCTTTTATTTCTCCTGTATTTCTTGAAAACATGTTACAACGGATGACAGTCTGGATATCATTTGCAGCTAAACGCATGCAATCTTTATTGGCCAAGATGAAAGTACTATCCATGCAGTCTTGACAAGGAAATCAACGCGTGATATATTCACGTTACGTTCCCCCTAAACTACTTTATGATTTTCTTATTTGTTGCACCCTAGGACGTCCCCCCATGCCGGGTTAGATTTCCATTGATATACACGTGACGTGCACGAAGCTGAACAGCAACAAAACAGCATTGGAAAAGAAATTGCAAGGTATGGTATTACGTCTGGAAAACTGATCGCGTCACGCTGTCTTGTTTATGAACAGGTGTGTACAGTGGGCGCATGAAAAGACACTCTTTTCTTCCGACCTCACATGTCACTTCAAAACCAGCGAATGAAATGTGATGTGAAATATGATGGCGCATGAGAAGCGTATTTGCTTAGGGTACACAAACCAGGCGACGGCCTTTGTATCTATTTTTTCAGTGTGTGCTCTCCATCTTCCGAAATGATCATGTCATAACGTAGTCATTGATGTAAGGTATTGGGGTGGGTGGGTGGGTGGGTGGGTGTTTGGGAGTTTAACGTCCTTTTCCACCACATACGGGTGATATCAAAGACGGGGCAACAGTGAAAAGGACAAATATTTGGCCCCAGCCGGGATTCGAACTCATGACCCGAACATTGGAAGTCCAACGAGTAAGGTATTTGGAGATTTCATGCGCTACGCGTTATGTTCACCTACTAACCTCTCAGTGAAGAGGGTGGATGGGTGCTTGGGAGTTTAACGTCCTTTTCCACCACGTATGGGTGATATCAAAGACGGGGCAACGAGAAACAAGGAGGAACGGCCCCGTCCTACAAAGTTGTTTCTCCAAACTTCATTTTATTTTGTCTGTTTTGTTGTTATTGTTGCCTGTTCTCCCCTCTCCAAGTTCTACCAATGACACTAGATCCTCTACGACCTCGACCGATTAGCCACGTGACTGGGGGTGGGGCCGGGTGGAGGAAGAAGGAAGAGAGAGAGAGAGAGAGAGAGAGGCAGAGAGAGAGGGTGGGTGGGTGGGTGTTTAGGAGTTTAACGTCCTTTTCCCCCACATAAGGGTGATATCAAAGACGGGGCAACGAGAAAAAGGCCAGCACAAATATTTGGCCCCAGTGGCCGGGATTCGAACTCTCGGCCCAAGCACTGAAAGTCCAACGCTCTACCATTCGGCCACCCTGGCTCCCCAGAGAGAGAGAGAGAGAGAGAGAGAGAGAGAGGTCAGTTCCGTGAACTAAACATTTGACGTCAGCCTCAGGCAGGTCGTCATACAGAGAGAGAGAGATGACGTCAATTCCGTGAAGTAAACTTTTGACGTCAGCCTCTAGCACTGAGATCGTCTGAGGATGCTTGTTCATGTCTTGTGATATCCTAGTCCGGGTAACCCATGAGTGATCGGGGAAGTCACATCCTGGGTCAGGGATCCAAGCGAAGAAACTTTTTGGTGGCTACATTTTTTTCGTGGTGGCTATGGCACAGGAAAACGTCAGGCTAATATAAGAAAACTGACAGCGTACCTAAGCTGTACGATGATGTTTATAGCTGAACTTGATTGAAATGTTCACGGCTTCAACCGGCCGTCCTGCGGAAGTTAGAATGGGATCCCTTATGGCGCACGGCGAAAACTGAAGGGAATGAACTCATTGTTATTTCAGAGTTATCTCCCATTTGCCCTCACACCAACCCCGGGCGCGCGCACTTTCCTGCGACATTTTTCACGAAAGGATACTAACACGGATACTTCCTCAATCATGCTCAATCCGCGTTGTGATTTCTTCGTCGTGGTTGAAGGTAAGCAGTGTGTTTGAGTGTACGTCCATTTTCCCCCTTTATTTCAAAACAATATGATCTCTGTCAGTTTAGACAGAGATTGTCGTCTGAGTCTGACAAGGAAGCGTGTGAGCCTACAAGCAAAGTAACGTCGCGTCACTGATACCTTTGTCTTAGCAGCCAGACTATTTTAGGACATTGACTAGAGTGGTTTTAGATCTTTAAATGCTAGAACTGAAAAGCCTGCTTCAAGTTTCAAAGAAAGCCTTTACGGATACATGTCTGCAGTTACTAAATTGTACAGACCAGGCAGGAACCCAGATCTATCTATTATCTTGAAATTTCGCACTCACATCGATCACTCATACCAGTAACATACTGCTTCCCGGATTGTACTTCACCATGTCGTTGGTGGCGTTTGTATAACTCAGAATTACTGCATTTCTTGTCTATTGCTTCCCTCAGCAACCGTGTAGAAAACCGTCAGCGACTTTGGCAGGCGAGATTCAATTTTCCTCAAAATATGACGTTAGCGAAATATTCAGTGGTTTACTGACCTGGGATATTCTGAATAGTTTCGCAAAGTCGAAGGACGCGGTCTCGCTCCTCACATCAAACAGCAATATTTATCTACTAGTGGTTTTAAGTTTTCTATAAATGTTCGTGTGAAAATCTACTTTAGATTTTCGTATCAACAAGATGGCGGCGCGATCATTACGTAATGGGGATAATCGTGGAATTTTGTTCAATATTCCGGGGAATGGTGCAGAAAGTGAAGATTAGAGTGTGGCAAGATTCGTAGATTTGGACGGCGGTTTTCCTGATTCCTTTGGGCATGTAGAAGAATTGGAAGAAAATGACTCTGATGATGGGAAGGAGGAGGTGATCAATCTACACTAATCAGTCGAGTTCCGGTGGGTGTGGAAGATGTGTACTGTGAAGGGAGTCCAGGAAAGTTGGAGAGGGATGAGTAGAGGCAGTACTGGGAGGCAACGGAGTAAAACTGGAGGGAGTGCTACATTAGATTCTGACTCTCACAGCAGTTTTAATAATCACATACACAGACAGTATCCATTCTACGAAGGTGAGCATGGTCCTACTGTGTTTTCCCCCTGCTGACTGTGACATGATAGACACTTGGGATATTCTTTTCCCTGGACTTTGTCATGTTATTGCAGAGCACTGAACAAACCAGTATGCTAGACAGATAGGTGTGCATTGGTGCAGCAGGAAGTGTGTGTGGGGGGGGGGGGGGGCTGAAAAGCAGGGCACACTGTGCATTTTGCTGTGGCATTGGTCTGTACATAGGTATTGCAAGTATGATCTCAGGCAGTGTACAGATAGATCTCATGTCAGACTCACCAGCAGCTATTTCAGTAAGCCTGCAGTACAAGTCAGCTGTATACCAAAGTGTTTTGTGTGTGTTTGAACAGTCTATGATCAAGATCAGTACAAATGAGGACTGAAGAGAAACCATGCACACCATCACAATTTTTTAAAATTTTTTATTATTATTTTTTTTTTTACAGATCTGTGTGTGTGTGTGTGTGTGTGTGTGTGTGTGTGTGTGTGTGTGTGTGTGTGTGTGTGTGTGTGTGTGTGTTACAACATCACTTTGATCTGCATGTATGCATTTATTTCAGGCCCAGCTCCTGCTCAAAACAACCAGCTCCTGCAAATATGTTTACAAATGTGTCATCCTCTGATATCATGTTCAACATGGCGATTATTCAAGTCAACACCAAGTGGTAAGTTTAGTTAGGTCCACTTTTGCTTTTTTGTTTTAATGTTAAAGTTAGCAACAAGCGTACCAGACAACCTCTATTGTGTCGAATCCATGTACATGTACTACAAACTAAGAGCAAAGATTACATATTCTTAAACTGGCCTAAGTCTGTGTTTAACCGATATGAAATCCCCTCAGAAAGCAATCGCCAGTGATATCCCTGCCTACCATGGGATTTAAACCTGCTGCAGGATCTACAGACCGGGCATCTTGGACACTAAAATTCCCTCATTAAAAATCTTTTGTTACCATAATGGTGATGTCAAAGCCGGTTGTAATAGGACAAGACCTTTTCCAGTATTGACACTAGTGAAATTCAGTCCCAAAATTCCCTCATCTAATCGGACACTTGACGCTAAATTCAAACTGCCATACCCCCGCCCCCACCTTTTTGAAATAAATTTAGTACTAAACTCTGTTTGAAATGTTTGTAGGTGTGCTGGTTGGTTGTATGTTTGTTTGTACTGCTACATTTTCATTTTGAAGGTTATAACACTGAAGCAAAGTAGACACAGTATACTGTGAATCTGACTTGGCTAGGGCTGAAGGAACAGTGAGAATCTAAAGAATACATTTTCTGTTATCTGTAGTTTGCTAGTTGTCCAAGCACTTGTTTCACTGTTGTAACATTTGAAAGAAATAGTATTTAGTTTTGTTTTTGTTTTTACCATGACACATTACTGTATGGTCAGTCCTAAATCTGATCAGTTTCCATGTGCTGTCATGTTTCCAGCCTGAATGGTAAACTTTGTCCCCACTGGCCAAAATGTTTGTGTTGTAACTGATCAACATGTGTCTAGAAATAAATGTACAAAAGGAAACGTTTGATAATGTGTGACCTTCCAAGTGATGTCCTAATCACAAGGCTGATAAATTTCAACATACACTACCTGAACATTATGTCTTTCGATGTTTCTCATTCAGTGTGTGTGTGTGTGTGTGTGTGTGTGTGTGTGTGTGTGTGTGTGTGTGTGTGTGTGAAAATTAAACAGTACAAGTAATACTAAAATATAAATAAATACGGTTGGTGTGCCCATGTATGCATTTTTGTTTGCAGTACAACAGACCTAGTTGTATATGAATTAAAATATACAATGTGTACTATCTGCCAAACATTACAAAAAAAGTCTTAAATGAAATCGGACAACCTTCGCCCGTCAGGAATCTGATGTCTGACCATTCGCTGTGTCTGGTCTGACCAACTCAAAGGACAACCAAAGCCTAATTTACAAAGATCCTCATCCACTCACCAAGCATGTTTCGACTGTCTTATCAGCAGTCCCAAGCACAGACATGAATGCTTTTTAGAAACATACAACAACAGAGGGAAAACCAAAGATCATCAATACAATATTATTGATCATCTTCAGCAAACTGGATCATTTCGCTCCAAAGGAAAAAACATTTGAAAACAAGTGCCCACATACAAACGTGATGCGCATGGTGCCATTGACGTCAAGAGTCTGACAATGCGAAGTGGCAACATTTTCAGTTTGAACCATGTTGCTGTTTTCCCCGCTCGCTGCCAAACATGTAATGCTCTTGGTACATTACAGGGACAAACAAGAAGATGAGAGTCTTGATTTGTATAGGATGGACTTAAATCATCTGTTCAGATTCAACGTTTTCCATTATTAATTACTGTTTTGCGTTTGATTATGCATGCTAGTTTACACCGACCTTGTCCCTGGAAAGCAAAACTGCACGTACAATTTAACACACTGGATTATGTGACGGTGATTTTGTAAAGTTTAAAAAGTACAGCAGCTGTGTAATAGTGCCTGCCGTATTTTACGCTCCGCCCCCTTTTTTCCTTTTATTCTTTCTCCTCACTACCATCCTTCCACGTGAATATGCTTGTCGGCTCACAATCTAGATCTAGAGAGACATAAGTGACATAAACTGACACTCACACATCAGTGATCACATCAAATCAGTGGTAATCAGAAATTTTGTTCAGTCATCAAAGAAAAATCTCGTGTGTTTGTGTAGATCTTTCTGCTATGCGGTTGGGAGGAATCAGCATGCCGGCCTGTCAGATTCGAGGGATCTTGAACTGACTTACGTTTTAGTTGAAAGATCTTTTCGCTGAGTCAGTGAATTTTTTGATTAAGAAAAGCTTGTAGAAAGCAGTACAGGACCTGTGAGATTTTTCAGCCAACTGTTTTTGAGACTGACAAATAGATATTACACCAATTCCTGTTATTCTGTCAGCTTTTGTCTGATCTGCCCACCTTTAGAAATCTCCGACTTTTCCCGCGGTTTTCTATTCAGGCACGCATGCGCCGACACCTTGCAAATGGCTGCCAAGCAGACGAACCTCAGCTCGCAGTGTTAGAGTTGGGCATTTTCCACTCAGACAATCATACACGGTAGCTTGTAAGGCCAAAGTGTATATTTTCATGGAGCGTTATTCAGCGTCACTTGTATCCTATCATTATTTAAATATTGGTCCAGCCACCACAGAGATATTAATGTGTTAAATTTTTTTCTACGCTAGGATCCATGACTCTCGATTTCAGGAGAGAGGAGACCATGACTAGTGATATCCCTGTTGGCTTTGTGACTTCTCCGACTGAATTATTTTTCACATGAAATCTGGAAGATCTAGAGGGCTGATGAAATGTCGGAAGCAGTGACGATACTTGCAGATTTTGTCTGTGAACCAAACATTTGACGTCAGCCTCACGCTGCTCGTCTGACAGATGATACTTCTACATATCTTGTGATTTCCTTGTTGCTTTTGTGACTTCCGTGACTGAATTAATTTTTACATAAATTCTGGAAGATCTAGAGAACTGATGAAACGTGGACTTAAGTGCCTTGGATTGTACTTACGAAATTGCAAAATTGGAACATTTTTGACCGGCGCTTCTTGCAGAAACGTGAAAAATGTGTTCTGCTATTCTTAATACTAAAGCTATAATAGTGCAGTAGTTCATGTCATATGTGCAGTTGGCACAAGTGACAAAAAAACCGGAATGATGAGTAATTTGAAGGAGTCTTTTCATAGATATTTGGCATTTTATGCAAACCACCCCTACCTCGGAAATATTTTTCTTACACAAAACCTGTCGGAGCTACAGAGCTGTGCTACGAAAACAGGCAGTATAATTGGATGATCTTCCCAATTTCAGAAAATGAAGCCATTTGAACATTTTTTTTCGAAAAAATTCGTAACATGACCGATTTTTTTAAAATCGGCGATAACTCTTCTGAAAATGCAGTAGGCTAAAAATCGTGAAAGGTAGGTCTGGAGAAGGTGAATTCCCATTTTATCTCAAAGTAAAAAGGCCTCCAACGAGGTGGTTTAGGAGATAGCCATCATTACATCCGTCCACACACACACACACACACACACACACACACACACACAGACACACACACGTCTCACAACTCCCGCCAAAAAGAACGCAGCAGCATAGTGTGCACGTAAGGTGTCTATGACGCATATTTCGTTACGTCACTGTGTGCGTGAAAGTAAGTATTGTGTGGAGAAACGTCACAGTATTGTTTTGTATCACTGAAACTTGCTGCTGCGCGTAGCAAAATCTGCCCCGTCTCATAAAGTTGTTTCTCTATAGAGAAACAACTTAAAAAGGCCAGCACAAAAATTTGGCCCCAGCCAGGATTCGAACTCACGACCCGAGCATTGAAAGTCCAACGCTCTACCACTGATTGAAGAAATGGAGGGATCTCTTCGTTTACTTTGTGTTTTGCAAGATCCGATCCAATCTAGTGTCCACTTATAAAGCGGAGAGGTACTCCACATATTCATGTCCATGGGAACCACACTGGGACAAAATGTCCCGGTTGATGATGAAAAGTGTAGGACATTTTGTCCTGAATATTGTCCACTGTCGCACAGGAATGATAGAACGGTCGGTAGTATAGTGGTTAAGAGACTTCGTCACCCATGCGAGAGGTCAGGTTTGAGTCCCACTCGGGGCAGAAACTTCAGTTCTTTCCTGCTTGTATGTGGCAAGTGAGAGTGTGACTCCAGCTTCCTCTCCCTCTGCTTTGGAAATGTTCAGCCCACAAAATGTGAAAATAAATGCAGTTCTAAATTCAGGAACTAAAAAAGCTTAGCTGACCCTACGCACCACGTGATTGTTATGTGTTCGTGTTCAGTGCATGAGAGAATGTGTGTGATTCACGTGACTTTGCGTGTTGGGTTCAGTTCGCTGCGCATTGAAATTGGGTCAAGCGCCTGCACACTACTCAGTTATACACGAAGCCCCTGTATTCACCAACTGACATTCCATTTAAACACACACACACACACACACACACACACACAAAACCCCCCAACAAAACACCAACAAAAACAACAAAACCAGCGTTATTTGCGATAAAGTTTGAGATCCTCTACCGTCTCGTTAAAATACTGTAAAGTTGCATACTGAAGTCACGGATTCCGCTCCCAGAACCAAGCTAATCCCAGCTGGCGCTGTCTTTGTCGAGTTTCATTCCTTAACTGTCACTGGAACAGATGAGGGACAATGTACATCCTGACCTTTGACCCTCCGATGGAAAGGTGGCGACTCGTCCTGGCTATCACGCTATTATCTGCAGTCATATGCGACGCTGCATTGGTGCAAGCCTCGTCATCCGATATCAATGAAAAGCAGGGAGGCTTTAGCTGATCACCAGACCATAAATAATGTGCGGGGGTTTATGAGCCTCCAAAGCTCCCGCGCCTAAGTTTAAAGTTGCATTTCATTGCCCCAGCGTCCAGCCACGATATCTCGGACTTACTTGCAAGAAGTCCTCTAAACTTTGGGGAAAAAAATCTATTGAATGAGCTGAGTGAATTAAGGTGGCGGGAGTAGTGATCAGGTTACACAGCCGTCCTCTGAAAACCTTCCTGGCGTGTAAAGCTATGAAAGTCTGCCGTATCTGGAAACCGTCACTATTACTGGTGTATACAGTGAAAGTCTGGTGGATTTTAGAAACCTTCACGGTCACTGGTGTATTCAGGTAAAGTCTGGTACAATTTGAAACCTTCAGGGTTACAGGTGTATACAGTGACAGTCTGGTACATTTGGAAGCCTTCAGGGTTACTGGTGTAAACTGTGAAAGTCTGGTACATTTGGAAGCCTTCAGGGTTACTGGTGTATACAGCGAAAGTCTGGTACATCAGTTTGGGCACCTCCAGGGTTACTGGTGTATAAAGTGAAAGTCTGGTGCAATCGGAAACCTTTAGGATTACCTGTGTATACGGGGCTGCTTGTGTACACAGCTGTGCAAGTCTGGTGCATCTTGAAAACTGAGGGCAAAAAATAATTATGAAATGTAACTGGGAGTTTGAAAAAATGTCTAAAATTCATTATTGACAAGATCAAATACAAATGCAATATGTTGGTAAGCGTGCTGCCCGATTTGCCTCACGCACACATTTTCAAACTATGGGGATCGGAAAGCTTTGGACGCCATCAACGTCGTGAGAAGGCTTTTACTACTGCACGTCTGCCCCCCGGTGGAGGGAACGGGGTGGAGGGGGGGGGGGGGGGAGGGGTGGTCGGAGGGTTCTTTCAAGATCAAGGTAGACAAACGTCACTACCCTGTGAATCCTCGGCATACCCTGACATCAAACCCCACTTTTTTTGTTTGTTTTTTTTGGTTCTTTCTTTTTGCATTTCGCTGGCAATGATATCAGGTGTTTGTCTTACTCTAAGACTTACACACATGACTCATTTTTTTGTGTAAACTGGGAATTTTACGACTGCACACAGTATAACCTGGACCACTCTTCTGGGGACCAAAATCAATTTTCCATTGCACCCATTGGGGCTTCGAGAGACATGCTTCAACTTTCTTCTTTGTCACCTCCATCTAACTACACCTACGTCCCTATCGCCGAAAACAAACCTATAATACTATATAATATATTGTACGCCCCATACTATATTATACGCCCCAGTTTTTGCATTCACTTAGTTTCATTCACCCCCACCCGCGACCCCACTCTTTCCATTACCAAAAAAAACAAAAAAACATTTACGTGATGGGATCTGTAGTTCTGCAATGCGATCACATTTCCAACACAGGCAGTTCTCTCCTCTTGCAGCGTCCAGTTACCGATTACCTTCCTATGAGTCGTCACTCTCTGGGGCACAGAGTCTTTCAGTGGAAAGTACCTCTGTGCACGGTGGGGAAATGGCGCTCACTGCGCTACCGTGACGGACCTAAATTGTCTCGGTGCTCTCAAACACAAGGTCGCACACTGTCATCCTTGACCAGCTTTGAACCCAGAGGGATCCTCAATGGCGCAAGTGATGGCAGGCTGTCTTCAGAGTGAAAGTAGGCGTGTTTCTGAATCAGAGACATACATAACATGTCTCCGTCTGAATGGACAGATCTATATTACGTTCAGTCCTAGAGCACGGGTGTGTATGCTTTTGTAATCGTCTCTTATTCCACCACAAGGCAGGTACGTGATCGTCTGCACCGCGCAATAATACTTGCTTGTAGAGTGCAGCGCCTTTGCCTGTCAGAGTGCAACCCCTTTGCCGTTCACTCACATCCTGTTGGATCAGTGTACCACGTAAACAGTGCCATCAAAGCGCAACAATAATTGTCCGCTGGCAAAGATTTTGCCCAAACGAAAAGTGGTCGGATATTCAAGACTTCGTTTTAAATCGAATCATATGACGCACAAGTCTTCGCGGGCTTTTCTAAAAAAAAATTCGCCATTTTTTAAAACGGCGCTGGCTGTAAGCAGTCACATTTTCACGCCCCGCCGAAAAGGGACTGCACTCTGGAGTCTAATGAGTCGTACTTTTCGCTGCTGCCATCATGTGTGTGTGTGTGTGTGTGTGTGTGTGTGTGTGTGTGTGTGTGTGTGTGTGTGTGTGTGTGTGTGCGCGCGCGCGCGCGCGCTAAGTTTCCATAAACTGGGAAACAAGTTCTCTCATAGTGTGGCTTTATCTGGCATCAGACGAGGCATGTGCCGAGATGACATCAAGGCAAGTTTATAATGAAGTTGTTTAAAGTCTAGTTTTGCGGCAAAAATGGCTGAAGGGAGGAAACGTCATTATTTCTGTCAAGTAATCGCAGACTGGCATGCGAAGATACGTCGATGCTTCTCTTTGAGCTGAGACTTTGTGCGCAGCATAGCACGTTCACAAAACACTTTTGCTGTGTTGTGAGGAAGGAAGAATGAGGAAGATACGTGTTCACAAGCTAGCAATTTTGTCAGGGAGACGAGTATCCCATGGTTCCCATAGCAGCGGCTATGCAAACAGTATGCTTACTGCATATCATACGCCTGTATTCACCGGAATATCACACTTCTAGCCCTTTTCTCTTGCTGGAGACGTGCGTCCACATAAATTTTTTTTCTACTTTATTGTCCCTTTCGGGAATTCGGGCTGCTTCCCCCGGGGGAAGCGCGTCGCCGCAGTGCATCGCCACCCAATACCTATCCTACTTCTCATTTTTGTTGGGGGAGGAAAGCCGGATAACCCGGAGAGAGACCCCCCCCCCCCCCCCCCCCCCCGATGAGCAGCCCGCTAGCCAGGAAAAACCGGTATCACATCACAAGCTCGACCTGGGCTCGAACCCACGCTTTGTCGCCGTGACAGCGGTGACGATTGTTCAGTAGCACAGCGGCTAAGTCCGACGCGCTACCTGTTAGACGACCGCGAACCCCGTATACCGACCGTATGATACAGATTGCCTCATTTAATTAGACCCTTACAAACTAAAAGATAAAGAAAATGCGACACAACTCCACTGAAACGGTTCCGTATACAGTCCAGCACAGAGCCCGGCGAAGAATCACGTGCTCTCCGTTTGTCAAGCAAGCAGGGTACTCAGTTTTGAGTTGGATTACTCGGACTGAGTGCTGACCTTTGTAACTATGTGAGAACTGTGAAAAAAAAATGGAATAGTGCAATCACAACATCTTTACAATACCGTTGCAAACATAACGTGACATAGGGCGGTTTTTGGAGTGTCTGATTTTATGAACGATCTTCGGTTTTTTTTTCTTTTTCTCAACCGAGTAGAAGGGTATGTCTATGCTGCCCCACTCTGTGTGGTACTTTGACTGTGGGGCGCCAGTTTAACGACTATCATGTAGCAGCCACAGTCCTGTGATCATCTCCCTTCTTTGTGGCGCTTCGCGTGAGATCTCCAGACTGATACACTTGATCTCTCTGTCCGGCTCTCTCTGTCTCTGTCTCTCTCTCTCTCTCAACTGCATAGTTCATTTACAGGAAACAGCTACAAAAGTTTATGTCGGGAGCGTTCAGCTCAGCTACGTGTGAGATTTAGGGCGCTTCACTTCTGATCTTGCTGATAACACTTGCCGGCAGTTTTCGGTTGGTGACAGTCCTTACGCGTCTGCATATTAATCCGGCTGGAAAACTTGTAAGCGTGTGAAGTATCGACACTCAAGCGTGCAGCTTTGATCCGCAGTGACCTGGCACTGTTACACTTATCGTGAACTTTTAAGGGCCTTGGACAAGGGGATTTGGTCTAGTGGTTAAAGTATCCGACTTTGGATCCTGAGCCGCCCGGTTCGATTCCGTGGTGGGCAGGAATTTGGATGGATTTTTCCTTTCCAAATCGAGTCAGTCACGTGCAGACTTGTTTACGGTGCCTGTCACGCCCTCATGTACACACACACGAACACACACACACACACACACACACACACACACGAAGACAATAATATCAGGTGTGCATGCTGAAAGCCCCACGTCCGTCTTTGGTTTAAACAGGTTTATTGCAATACAATTTAGTAAACAAACAATTACTGAGCATGAACAAGCACGTCTGTCTTTCGAAGAAGAGTCGGCTGTGGCCGGTGGCGTGGAAGAACAGAAATACTGTCGCACGCACCAGAGTGACTAGCAGGGTGAAGGTTTGCAAATAAAGTATCGCCCAGCGGCAGCAGGCTTTCACTGCTTCGTCCTTTAGCCCTGCGGCGCCATGTGCATTTCAGAAGAGATAGATATGCTGACTGTGCAATGTATAGTCTTAGAGTTGCTCAAAACACACTGTTTGCGGTTGTTTGTTTGTTTGTTTTGTTTTGTTTTTGTTGTTTAATCAGTTGGCCTTCAAGGTGTGACGTGCAGGTAAAGTCGGTTTTTCAATAAGCAAAAAAAAAAAAAAAAAAAGCTGAAGGGTAATTGGGAGTGGGTTTTTAATTATCTGAAGGAAACTGGGGGTTAATTGGGGGCACAGAAACGGCGACGCGAAGCAAGTGTCAACGTTTCATCATGAGCGACACTTGAAATAAACTTACACACACACACACACACACACACACACACACACACACACACACACACACACACACACACACACACTGTATACAACCTAACTTTCTGTGAAAATTTTAGCCATGTTAAAAGTGGCCAATGGTACTCTTTTATGCTCACAGATCGTTCTGAGCTGTTTTCGTGGTATCTATCATCACACCACTTCGACCATCGGACAGTGACAGTATCTGTAATGCTGGCACTGAGCCAACAGAAGCGTACTCGGATGACGCGGCGACAACACTGAGCGGCTACACTCTTAGAATTGGAATGTTCGACCGCTCACGTAAAGTCGATGTAAACAACATTGTATTGCATTAAGAGCTGTACTAATCATCGAAATAGAGCATTTCGAGCGTACAGTCGCACTCACGAGCGAAACTGTTGTTCCAAGACATAAGTTTGCTTAGCAAAGATGGCATTAGTCCATTTAAGAGCAACTTTTTTTTCGGTTCCCCTCATAAACAGGACTGTTGGGGGCGGTCGGTGGTCTAGTGGCTAAGACTTGGTCACCAATGCGAGAGGTCAGGTTCGAGTCTCACTCGGGGCGAAGAATTTTTCTGTCTCGTACGTGACTGACACCGTTCATTCGGGCCGACCGTCGGGGGTTCGCTCCGGGTACTCCGGCTTCCTCCCCCTCTGCTTTGGAACTGTTCAGCCCACAAAAAAAAAACAAAAAAAACAAACAAAAAAATGCAGTTCTGAAATTCCGAAACTTAAATTGCTGAGCTGGCAATTACAAGCACCACGTGATTGTAATGTGTCCAGGGTGTGAGAGAATGCGTGCGATTCACGTGAGCGTGCTTGTTGGGTGTAGTTCGCGGCGCTTTGAGCCAACTATTTCGGATAAAGCGCCTATATTAATGCGCTTATGATGATGATGATGATGATGATGATGAGTAGTAGTGCTAGGCGTGTGTAGCACGTGCACACACGATGACTCGTACCTACATTTATTGTACGCAATAGTTATACCCATTTTGTAAGAGCTGGGACGAAACCTGTTTCTTTCTTCTGCCAACTGTATGTTTGCGTGCCGCTGGATTCTTTTCCCTTGAGCCACAAATGTTGCTCATTTCTTCTTGAGAATTCCCACACGTAATTTATTGTCAAAAACACCGTTCCTATTTTCCGTGCTGTGTGTGCCTCTTGTGCAAACAACGAGGGGGAAAAAATACTGTTTGGAAACAAGGGTGTGACGACAACATACGTCCTCACTGAACAACAGCGCGAAAGCTGAATAATCTCAGGGAGGGAAAGAAGGCGCGAAGCGAGTTCCAGGGAGAACTGTGGAAAGACACGTTGATTTTTTTTTCAGTCGTGGATGATGTAATACCTCCCACAGACTGGAAAGAGGCTTCAACACGCACCTATGCACACACACACACACACACACACACACACACACACACACACACACACACACACACACACACACACACACACACACACACACCAATTTCCATGATGCACCCCAACCCACCTCCATCACAAATTACACCCCTCTCACCGACCCCCGTAGTGTAGTGGTTAGCACTTTGGATCATGGACCGGGAGACCCGGGTTCGAATCCCAGCCGAGGCAAGCGGGATTTTTCCTACCTAGGTCGGCTCCTACCCAGAGCGGGTGTGCTATGGGCCCGATGGGGAGGCTGTTGCCACACAGCCGAGTTTCACCCACTTCACGGGTGCGACTTTGGGGGTGCTTCCCTTAGTATGACACGTCTTATGATGTGGATGATTACACGGCCGGCACCGCAGGTGCCGCAGTTCCCGGGCCTGGTTAATGCCGGGATATTTATGACAGGAAGCGTGGAATGCGGCCCTGTCCTGCAGTCCCAAACCACATGGACCTCCATAGCATCATCTTACTATCATCCTCATCTCCATCATCATGCATAATAACAAAAATTGTCCCAGCTTCCGAGTCGTCCGTGGGTTCCACCCATGACCTGGGAGGAACACCACTGGAGTTGGCAAAGAGTTGGGGCAGCAAAAAAAAAAAAAAATAATTAAAAAAAAAAATTACACCCCTCTCGCCCAACAAACGCGCCGGGCTTTCACTGCTCTGGTCGTCAGTTCGAGTCCTGCTGACTACGAGCAAAAAAAAAATCGTACTTGCTTTTTCCTCATCTGTTGCCCCGTCTTTGACACAACCCTCATGTGACAAACAAACACCAATTTCCACCCCCTTCCTGTTCCCACTAATCACGAGGAATCTTGCCCGCAAGACAAAAGAAGTTCCCCCAGGGTATATTTAGTACCAACACCCAGGAGACGGATTCTTGGCGTGGCGTTCATGGCGAGGCCAAGATTCCTGCAAGTGGTGGCAAATGTCAAGAAACTGATGGTGTGAATGGCTTGCTTTCTCTCCTGTCATTCTCTCGTCGCAGCATTACGTGTACGCCGAGAGACAAGGCATTTTTGCAACCCTGCCCTACTTTGATGGCATTCTCCTTCTGGTTGTAAATGTTACAGTGCATCGTATTGGTATTGGGAAGGGGGGGGGGGGTGCACGTTCTGTTTTGTTGTTTGTTTCGCTCCTGGAGATCACGAGCGCCTGCTGACAAGATTAACAGTTCCTGACATTCTGCAACGGTCGTTCACTCTGCTTAATCACGGAGAACAATAGACAGAAACTGATCCACTGGCTCAAATTTCGTTCTTTCCTTCGTTCCAGCTTTGCTTCTCTGGAACGTGTATTTGAAGAAAACACGATAAATTGTGGACATAGTGATCCAGTACAAAACGGCCATGACGTCGTCAGTCCTGGGAGGCGGAGAGCTGAGACATTGGAACTGTCGGTTCACACCAGTTGGATAGTGTAGACGTCAGAATCTGATCCATGTGTCATGTTTTATGAGTAAGTCCTTCAGTCGGTAAGTCCATTCTGATTTGGGGTGGCCGAATGGTAGAGCGTTGGACTTCCAATGCTCGGGTCGTGAATTCGAATCCGGGCTGGGGCCAAATATTTGTGCTGGCTTTTTCATCGTTGCCCCGTCTTTGATATTACCCGTATGTGGTGGAAAAGGACGTTAAACTCCCACCCACCCACCCCACCCACCCACTCATTCTATTCTGATCCATTATCAACTCTGTCTTACGTCTGAAGAATGATGTAAGTACATTTGGAAAATCTCGTAGCCACAGGCTTTCTTAGTTTCTGTGTACCCAGTGATGTTGTACCAGCCGTCAAGTTGTACGTAACGCAATTTTTTTTTAACAAGAATTCAGAGTTGAACTTACAAATCAAAACTTCATTCACCTCGGTCTTCAACCCGCTGCCTCCCAGCCCCTCCCCTTTCACTGTTTACCTGGTGACCTGTTGCTTCACATTCCAGCCCACGCCAACACCGAGTGAAAATGTTGCCAGTGTTCCGACTGACTTCTTCAAGGAAGCGCTTGACACTCTACCCAGTAATTATGACTAGCCTGCGTAACGCAGTATGATTCACCAAGATGCTGTATACTCTGCAGTATCAACAGAAAGGTGGTGTGTAGGTTATGGCTTCATGCCTTGGTAGCATTGCTGCGTCAAGGGAAGGTGCATGTGATGATGCCAGCAGCTGGCCCTTAGCAGGAGAATCTAGGTGAGAACCGCTGAACAGGTAAACACACGCGTGCAAGGTGGGCGACCCTGGGAGGTCCTGTTTTCGGTTTTTTTTGTTTTTTTTTTTTCAAAGTTTGGGTAGAATTCTTTATTTACAGCTTGGTCGCTGTGGTTGTTTGCAAATATGGCTACAAACGGTGGATATATTTTTTTTTATTTCTCATTTTTTTAAGTATGGGTACACGGGAATATATGTTCTCATCAGTCATCATGGATACCATCAGTATGCATTACTATAGAAACAGTGTACGGTAAGAACAGTTACTTGTAGTACTAAATGTTTCCTGGAGAGGGGGGGGGGGGGGGGGGGGGCGGGGGGAGGGGGGGGGGGGAGAGGGGCAGTGGACAGTCTACTGTTATTGCTTACGCAATCAGACAATGGTCACATGTACATTCTCATTGCCTTACACACTTCAGCTATTTTTACTGTAACGGTGGATAAATTGTTTTAATGACAGTATCGGTAAAATCTGATGGTTTGTTGACTGACGATTCAGCCCTAGCAGAACCCAGCCATGGCCTCAGCTGATTTGTTTGTGTTCAGGCATAATTGATTTGATCACTTGAGGTATTCGCTCTGTGATAATCAGCACAGGAAAGAATTGCTATCTTGGCTGTTAACGGAGGAAAACTCTGCCAGGAGGAAATATATTTGTTTGGATTATCACGTACCTTAAATGTATATTTCATCTGGGTCCTCTTCAAAAACAGATTTGTTGATACATGGGAAATCAGGCGCTGAAGGGGGGTGTATCAAATGCCAGTGATTAGAGAAAGCTTCCTCGCCTGTGCTGCCAAGACCCACAATTTACCTGACACTTATACCTTTCATCAGGGGTACTGTCCCGTGTTAGGTTTGTCTCAGCGCTCGACCAAGACTCAACAACTTTGTTAGTTTGGCCTTTGGGCGGCCACCATCGCATTTGCGTTCAAACAACTCTCTGGTGGATGCTAAGGAGGAAAGCGCCTACCACAACCCGGGACAGTTTGTTTCTCGAGCCACGTTCCTGTACGGAGGAGAAGTAACTCTAGAATCTCAAAGGGGAGGTGAATCACGGTATGACCTTCAACTGTTTATGAAAAGCCTTGATGTGTGGCCGCAGTGTGGAAGAAACTGTCATTACATTCGCATTTGTTGTTGTTTCTCGCAGAAATGCAAATCCATTCTGTTTTGGTTTGGGCCTGCTGGGGGGCATTGGCTGTGCAGAAACACCTGTCATGTGCCTGGCCATGAAAATAGTATCAGAAATATTACACGTCTGTGGGTGTCGTTTTGGCGTGTCTGTCTGCATACCACAGGCAAAGGATTTAATGGTTAACTTCTCGAGAAACTTGAAGAACGTGACCTTTTTTTTTTTCTTTTTTTTTTTTTTTAGCTGATCAGAAAGATTGGTTTTCTCTCAAATCGGTCCACAGTATCTACGGCACCGACTCACCTGTGATGAATTCGTCGCACCTGTTTAAAGAAAGCACGGGAACGTGGGAATGGGAACTGTTTGTTGTCTTGTTCACAAGTTCATCGGTAACTCATTTTGTTATCGTGGCACCCGCGTATTTGTATTTTTGAAGTTTGCGGTGTTGCATCACTGATAGACAGAAAACACCCAGATGAATGAGCAAAATAAAGCAAACGAACAAAGGAAAAAAGGGAGAAAAATCTTGATGTGAGAGATAAGATGTGAGGTGATGCACAATTACTTGGAACGTAAGGTTTGGCTGCAGGGGAACTTGAAAAAAAAAAGAGCGAGGGAAAAAGGCAAAGTTTGCTGCTCGTTACAGTCCATGAACAAACCGCTCTGATCCATCAGAAGCCGTAGGACACCCGGTAAACCGCTTACGTTCTCTGAAGAACCCATTACAAATTGGAGTCAACGACCTATACCACGATGTTGTCTGAAAAACAGAAAATAGAGCCCCAATAAATCTGCTTCCGCAATTGCACCAGAAACCACCCGCTACTTTCCCGCCAATTGCGCTCAAGGGAGAGCACCTGGAGCCGCAATCAAACTGCTCTCCCTTCTCTCTCCCAACTGATCAAGAATTTTTATGTGACCCAGTTTTGGGCTGGATTTTCGCCAGCTAAATGCCAAACAATTCAATGAGCTTAACTTAGATCGCTTAAAAGATGTAACGACCTCATGCGGTTCAGGCAAAACAAATTTCGCCAGCTAAATGCCAAACAATTCTCCACTCAATAAGCTTTACATAAATCGTTTAAAATGTACAACACTGCCTCATGCGGTCCCAAAAGCAAAACAAACGTCCACAAAAATATTGATTGATAAGAGACGATATAAATGAAGACAGCATAATTCCGGTTCCGAGATAAGGGCAGTTGTACCCGCAAGTGCCTTTCTTGCTCTGAGTTGATGAATTACAGTTTTCATTCACGAGCTCTAGACATTTTGTTTACTGTAAGTACAGCTAGCAACGTAGATCTTACAACGCCCTTTCTGTTTCAGATTAGTATCAAAATTACCTCCTTCTTTACTTGTTTACTGTGTCTTAGAAATGTTTTAGTATCAGAATACGCCTAAGAAAGATAGCAGATTTCCTATGTAACCCTTCGTAATCACGTTGTGTTTTCTTCCTGCAGTGCAGACAATTTACTACCTACGTAATCCCACTACATTAACTGCTCTTTTGCGTCTAAGTCCAGTTTCGTGCAAGTCATGAAAAAGCCATCAACTCCCTGCCATTTATCACTCTCGATGTAATTCGGTCATGGGGCAAAAAAAAAAAAAATAATAAATAAAGTCAGAAGAATGGCGTACAGAAGCTAATGTGGCGGCCAGTTCCGCCGGAAATCCCTGTGCAGTTTCTTCCAGGATTGAAATAAGCAAAGCTGATGTGCTTCCTTATCATCTATAAAATATACGTCATGGGCCTTTCATAAATTAGAGAAAACTCAGGAGAGTGGCTTCACCCTCGCCCCCTCCCCAACTTTCTCTCTCTCTCTCACACACACACACACACACACACACACACACACACACACACACACACACACACACACACACACACACACACACGCCAGAACGACTGACAGGTTCAAAATTGAAAATGCGATCGTAGGAAGTCCGAAGTACGTCATCATACATCCCATTTCGCAGCGCCACCAATCTCTGGCGTGTAACTTTTCAAAGGGGCGCTAAACAATTTGGACATCTGAGATTAATTAAATAATCTGCTATTTGCGTGTTGTCGGATTACCTATCTATATTCACGTGCTGCGCTGTCAAACAGATAGCTTGGATGTGGCTGGAGTGCAGTTAATCATCATTTACTGAGACAAATCGTGTTCACGTGTATTTACTTGTTCACCACAGTGCATCGTTTAGTTTCCTGTCGACCACAAAAATGCAAATAATGTTTCTGTTGGAATCATTCCCATTCTGGCTTTACTTTCACACGCTGATAATTATTCCCTTATATCAAAAGTCCAGTGCCAGCGGTTCTACCAGAACTGATTGGAATAGTGCTGATACAGTAGCTAAGTCGTTCATTATACACTTTTCGTCTTCTCTTCTGTCGAACCCAGACATTCAAATTGAGTCATAAACGGCATTTTTTAAAAAGTCAGTGAATGTCAGTTCCCTGATTCGCATTGTGTCGTTGAAAACATGAAAATGAATTAGTGTTGCCCGCTACAGTAATGGTAACTGACTGACTGGTACGTTTCACAAGTGTTGGGTGGCAACGTTACACGCAAGTTTGCGAAAAACAAACAGAAACCGCCCTCGTATTATTCAGCGTAGACAACACAACTGCCAATCGCGATGCCTGACGTACTAGTGACGTTTCTGAGGGGAGGGAGGAGGGAGGGCAGGGGGGGGGGGAATTGACGGCCACCTACTGTACGTGCGGGAAACACCATCGCAAGTTGTCCCTGTGGTGAACACGAAAGGTTGAGGGGGGAGAAAAGACCCTTTTTTTTTCCTGTTCATATCTCCGTTTTCTTACGCAGCCCGATAGACGATAAAGCCTGATGCGTTGAATGATGTCCCTTGTTTGCGGTGCGCCTCAGACAAGACACGCAGTGTTTGTGGCACCCCCCCTGCACCAGCTGACATGCGGTATGATGCAATCGCCCAACACTGTTTTCTTAGCTCTTGCGTTTTGGTGTTACAGAGATGGATACGATGAGACTGCGAGAGAAGGGGGCCTCCAAAAAGTGGACAAATAAACCAAGGAAATGTTGACAGCAGGGCTAAGTGGCTGAAGAGGAGAATCGCTCTCTCACTCCGTCTCGGAGGGGGGGGGGGGGGGAGTCCGTCAGTTTTTGTGCCGACGTGAGTCAGGTCTCCTTCAGTTAATCCACTTTATCTTTCCGTCGCCTAGCACGTCATTGAAACGTGAAACCGGCCGCGTTTTCGCCTCCTCCTCCTCCTCTTGGGAGTGTTAATGATCCATTGAAAAGTGCATGCAGTCGGCATAAATACGGAGCTGCAAGGTGAATGAAAGGTGAATGACATTTTATCAGCGCAATTTGTTCTAGCTTGGCTCCCCCCCCCCCACCCGAGTTAGTGAGCCGTTTGTTTCCCAGGCATGCGCTGAGCTCTTGTGGGATGGGTAGTCTTTGACAAAACTGTCCTTGTCTTGTTTTGCTCAATGGTCTACCTTTTTCTATGTTTGGCCGATCCGTCCGCAGCTGTGTGGCTTGTGTTTGTAACGTAGTTACTGAATGGGGATCATTTCTTTCATGCTTGTGTATCCGTGTGTGAAACGCTGCTGCTTTGTTGTCTCTTGGAATATTATTTGTCTGGTGATGTATGATTTATGACTGATCTGGTGGGTAGTTCTGTTGCAGAGGAAAATGCACCCTTTATCCCCAGATCATGATTTTGTGGGGGAGCCTGGGTGGCCGAATGGTAGAGCTTTGGACTTCTAATGCTCGGGTCGTGAGTTCGTATCCCGGCTGGGGCCAAATGTTATTATTTGTGCTGGCTTTTTCATCGTCGCCCCGTCTTTGATATCACCTATATGTGGTGGAAAAGGACGTAAAATCCCCAAACACCCACCCCACCCATGGTTTTGTGTTTGTTTATAAACTTGAAAATAATCAACCATTTCTTACTTAAAGGGCCAATGCTACCATTTATGCTCACAGATCGTTCTGAGTTGTTTTCGTGGTATCACACAATTCACCTGCACAGTGATAGGGTTTGTAATGCTGGCACTGAGCCAACAGAAGCGTACTCGATGACGTGGTGACCACACTGAGGGCTCGCGGAGTAGTGTAGCAACAGTCGTAAAATGTGAATGTTCGACCGCTCCCGCAAAGCCGTAGAAAACATTGTATCGCATTAAGAGCTGTACTAATCATCAAGATAGAGTCGTTCGAGTGCACAGGCGCTGTCGTCATTGAGCGAAACTGTTTCAAAACATTTCCAACAAAACAACTGGCCGCATTTGACAGGGTAATCACTGAATCACTCCTCAAGAGCTGCACTCTGCTCTGTATAGAGTGATATTACCACTGTATATATGCAGATGAATAATTATGTGTCCCTTGGCAGTTCACCAGAGGCAGACACGCGGAGCCTACATAACGCAGGAACTCTGCCCCATTACAAGAAGTAGTCTAGCCATTCTGACAGATTGCTGGATATCTTTGTCATGTATGAGTAATTCACGGTAATGACAGATAGGGGTTTGACTGATTTACTACGCCCGTTAAGTGAAACTTTGGAGCGTTGCCGATTATGACGCTGACATGCTGTTGTGTCTGAGATTGGACCAGGGACTCTAGAAAGAAGGTCTCCGACGTGGCGGCTACGCCATAGGGCATACGTGCCATTCCAAATGCAGACAGTTTGCGATAAACGTGGAGGAGAGGGTGGCTTGGGTGCAGATACGGAAGATATTTGCACATACAGTTAGTTAGTTAGTTAGTTAGTTAGTTAGTTAGTTAGTGCTTTACGCCGCGCAAGCTACACAGACTATTTCACGGCAAAGCGAGGTCCCTTTCTGCCAGGTCGTTAAAAATAAAAGGGCATACAATAAAACAGGATGTAAATATATATTAAAAGTCTACTGGGTTTTAAGACGTACAACATAGCATGACAGACATCATCATCATCATCATCATCATCATCATACAGCGCCATTCCTGAAAATACATCAACCCATTTGCGCATTTCAAACGTCACTCACACACGCATAGTACACACCCTAAAATAGCAGGCACCACAGTAACATGAATCAGTGGAAGGAAAGTTGGCAATAATGGGTTTAAAATATGTGGAAAAATCTCAGCCGACTTTCCTTCTTCGTTGTCATTTTATTTCGTTTTGTCAGTTTTTAAAGTTGTTTTTGTTGTTGTTGATGATGATGATGACGATGTTATAACGATGAAGATGATGATGATGATGATGATGATGATGACGACGACGACGACGATGACGACGACGACGATGATGATGACGACGATGACGACGACGACGATGATGATGATGATGATGAGACTAACTAAGACAGGTCTGGAGTTCAGAATAATCCTACACACTCAACACACCGCGGTATCTGCCATCTGGGCAATACTCCTAAAGGTTGGCGTGTGATACGTGCTAAATGTACTGTCTTCTCGGCTCTCAAGGGCTGTTAAACCCAAACTATATGGCCGTCTTACCGAGCCCGTTGCGCCATTTCACTGAGGCCATTGAAACATCTTTGTAAATTGGATGTGCAAACCGTCTCGTGTTTATGTGCGGCATAAGGTTCAGTGCGAACATCTGCGCATCAGTGCATTTTGTCAGTGTAATTTACTCAGGGGCTCTAGACGACACTTATCGCTCCGAAAATATACAAAACAACCCACCGAAAACTCCAGAAATGTGCTTCTGCGAATCAGAGTCGACAATCTTTTTGAGCTCTAAAACGAGATGTTTTTTGGGTTTTTTTTTTCTTTGCAATGAAATTATGAGCGTAAACACACAGCGTTTATAGCTGAGCTGAGTGCTAGCGCAGTGGTCGAAAACTGGCGCTTGACAATAACGTAAACATAGAAGAGGTTTCGTGTGATGTTTTGGGTGTGTATCATTGTGGCCTACACTTGAGGGTAAGTGTATTCTGTTTGGGGAAACCACTAAATTAGTAAATAGCACATTCAAGTTCGTATTGCGCACGAGTATGCCACGTTTTTGACTTCTTTTTTTGTATGTGAAAATTAGGCAAGATCTGCGGTTCTTATTGCAGAAAACGTGAGTATAATCAACGTGCAACACTCCCAGGGAAGCCGGGGTGGCTGGATGGTAGAGCGTTGGACTTCTAATGCTCAGGTCGTGAGTTCGTATCCCGGCTGGGGCCAAATATTTGTGCTGGCTTTTTCATCGTTGCCCCGTCTTTGATATCACCCTTATGTGGTGGAAAAGGACGTTAAACCCCCAAACACCCACCCACCCCACCCGCAACACTCCCACTAAGCCAAATTTC
Organism: Batillaria attramentaria; assembly: GCA_018292915.2. Taxonomy (NCBI): domain Eukaryota; kingdom Metazoa; phylum Mollusca; class Gastropoda; family Batillariidae; genus Batillaria; species Batillaria attramentaria. The sequence continues at coordinate 927,060 of JACVVK020000050.1, read as the reverse complement.
AATCCATGCAGGCATGAATTAATTATCAACAACAACAAGAACTACACCAACAATAAATAACAAGTCTGAAAAGAGAAAATGGTGAAAAACTACAGCAAAATACGTTGCTACGCTGTTACCTGTTCCACCAGAATTCATGGTGCAGATCTAGAGATGCATATCATTGCTTAGTTTACTATTTCCAAGGTCACAAAGGCGGACAAGACAAAAAGAACGTCTGCTTAGCTTCTCGTTCAGTTTACGAAAATCAGCTGGACCTGACATCCGTGACAGCATCCGATTCACAGAATCTGACACTGATTGCATATTAAAACGTGCTCTAGTACGTGTGAGACAATATATAAAAGTGGACGATTTAAAGTCGGAAATACATTTGAGCAAGATTATGTAGAAACAAGAGCTCTGTCTATATGCCTGTAAAAGCCTGTTCTTAACTGAACGATCTCTTCGATCCTCCAACTTGTTGGGAAAGGTTCGACCAAACTGGCTCTGCGTACGAATTGGGCGATCTTGAACTCTGGAACTCTCGATCGTGGTTTCGAAGGGTTCACGAAACTTGTACAGTTACTCCCCCACAATATTAATGAGATGCATGCGTCATCGGCCAAACCAAACGGAAGTGGGCCCGGCCGGGATACTACGTTTTTGTAGGCTATGTCCCTGGGGTTCCACAGGCAGGGACGCCTCTCCCTTAGATCGAGGAAAAGCCACTGCTCCTGTTCATTTAGTCGAATGTCGTCTGACTTGGACTTGGCTATCGCCATCTTTACTTTTCGGTCGGCAAAAAAAGTTTCCTCACTTTCGGAAGAGCTCTCTCGGTTTTCAAGTGACCAATCAGAGCGAAAGTTCGGGAGGAGAGCAGACAAGTTCCCACAGAATCACGAGCGAACCTCTAACCTAGGTTGGCAAGGGTTAGGCTGGGATCGTCGAGCCTCTCCGTTCGAGAGTTCTGGGTCAGGGTTCGCTTCAGTTCAGAACAAACAGGCTGGGCCGAACTTGTGCGAGGTTCGCCGAACCTTTTCGTACAAGTTCCACAACCAAAAGATCGTTCGGTTAAGACTTAAGAACCAGCTTTACGATCTAGGACCACAGCGGATATATGCAGAGTCCTTGTTAGAAACGGCGAAATGTCCGATGTAAAGAAGATATTCATTGACAGCAATAGTTGGAGGTTGCTTTACGTATTATCAGTTTTTTTTTTCAAATTTTAAATCGGTTAAGTTTGTATAAACTGTCACTCCATGTGTTTAGATTAAATGTTTTGCAAGATTACTCTACAGTAATTGAGAACAAAACAAAACAAAAACGAAAACAGAACACCATCACTGAGGATGGAGAGAGCTAAACACTCGTGTATTCATTTTCTCTCTCTTTTTCTCTCTCTCTCTCTCTCTCGGCTGATGTACTGAGAATAATAATCACAGTGTTTTCAACTGACAAGGCCGTTTTCATCGTTATCGCCTTAATTAATACTTCTTCATAATCTTGCGCCGACATCTCTTCCGCTCTTTATGCTGAAGGATAATGAGCACGCGAAACTAGGACCGTAACAGGATCACCCACAAACGGAGCACCCAGTTCGATTCGTTTCGCGGACACGGCAGTTTGACGTCATAGTGCGTCACTGGCACGTTGCACGTGCTGTGGCTAGGGTAGCCCCGGAAAGAGGGCGCCACGAGAACAAGAAATAACTGTTGCTGGCCTCGTTCAGTGCAGGCACCGGGAACAGCACTCAGATTCACCCCGGTGCGAAAGATGTGATTTAGGGAACCGCAGTTTGTGAGCCGGCGTCCGAGGGGACGTGCTCTGCTGGTAATCATGACGGCTAGGTTAGGAGTGGGACTGTTGGCACAGACATAACATCATCGTCAGAGCTTGAGTCTGTCGCCACTCTCGGCTTTTATCAGCTCCATGGCACGAGAGGGAGAGAGAGAGAGAGAAAGAGATCCACGGACAAACAATCCGTCTCCACCCTTTTTTGTTTTGAGACGTTCACCGCCGACCGGTATCTATCTGCCCTTTCAACATAACCGACTATACAGTGTGTGTGTGGCTGGGTGTTTGGGAGTTTAACTGACGTCCTTTGCCACCACATAAGGGTCACACAGTGATACCGGCCAAAGGGGCAACGAGAACAATTCCAGCACAAATATTTGACCCTAGCCGGGATTCGAACTCACGACCCGAGCATTGAAAGCCCAACGCCGCTCTACCATTCGGCTATCACGGCTCCTCAAATATGCCAGCAGTGGATTTCATTAAACACTTCTGACTGAATCAGAGTTAATAACGAGAATACTGTGTAGCACTTAACAGAAAAACTTAATCGTCTAAACATTTGATGACAAACACGATAACTGTATTTGTGCAACATATTGTGAATGTTCGACTTGTAAGCTACGGCTTGCAAACCCGTATTAATTGCCAGAAAAATCCTTGCGTTGATTGTAGGCGCGCGACCCTATAGGACTGAAGAGGGAGGAAGAATAGGCAGGCATGCACGCAGCAGGTTCATTGTTTATTGCTATATTTATGGCACTGTGAAAGTTTCAGGTGAAGGAGAGAGTGGTGAGTGTCATGACATGCGGCACGTGCCCAGTATCACACGCACAGTTGGGTAATGAGGCTGGAGGGAGTTGAAAGAGTTATTGCCCGTCACTCAATTCGCCTTCACGTACTGGGGTTACGTCATTCAACTCATGACCGCTTCCGTTTTGGCGCCCGGTGGAGTCACACACACACACACACACACACACACACACACACACACACCATTTGGAAAAATGCTACTTGTACAACCAAAACGCATCGTACTTCAGTCACCCATTCCTTTGTATTAAAGGGAGCCGGGATAGCCGAATGGTAGAGCGTTGGTCTTTCAATGCTCGGGTCATGAGTCTGAATCCCGGCTGGGGTGAAATACATGTGCTGGCCTCTTTCTCGTTGCCACGTCTTTGATATCACACCTCTAAGTGGAAAAGGACGTGAAACCCCCTAATACCCCCCCCCCCCTTTGTATTTAAAGAAGCTTCAGTATGAGCAACTTCCACTCTGTCAAAAAAAAAATGTTTGGCACAGACGCTGCCACGATTTCACAATCACGGCAGCGCATGTTTGGCGCCTACAGTTACAACATGTGCGCGTGTGTCAATATATAAATACAGGATGCAGACAGCCCACTTCACTCGTCTCTTCACGGGTGGAACTGATTTCAAATGACAATGTGCACGTTCGTTGGGCTGTAAGTTGAAGCCGATGCAAATCGCGCCCGTTGAGATCAGCCCGACCACCACTGACGCCGAAACAAACGCTGACAAAAGGCACGTAGGTATAGACAGGTAGAAACTGCCCGCAGGTTTTTTTTTTTTTTTTAAACAGCAACGCAGCATTTCGTCGTGCGCGTTTGGCCAGTTCCGCTAAGGAGGTATGCTTAATGTGTCGCAGGATTTAGATACAGGTAGGGTCTATTTGATATAGGATTACCTGTCTGTGTGCACTGGCGTTAATTTTGCGGTCTACTGGCGTCGTGTTTCGGGTTTCTGAGACCAGTGGTAAGCATCTCCGACTTACACTGACTGAGTAGCAAACTGTAGAAGGGAAGATAGATTTAAATGTGTGAAGGTGAAACCTGAGCAGCATACTGCGACTGAACATTTGGTGGAAAAGGGCGAAATCATTTTGACCTTTGTGAAGTACGTACTGGTGATACAGTTTCCGTTTTAGGAGATTAAAGAGAGAGAGAGAGAGAGAGAGAGAGAGAGAGAGAAGAGAGAATGAGCGATTAGACAGACACTTTTTCTTGTTTTGCAATATGGTGATTGTGATGATCCGTCGACCTCAGTGCTGCTTCACAATTACATGAATACGACTGCTTGTGTGTGTGTGTGTGTGTGTGTGTGTGTGTGTGTGTGTGTGTGTGTGTGTGTGTGTGTGTGTGTGTGTGTGTGTGTGAGAGAGAGAGAGAGAGAGAGAGAGGGAGAGAGAGAGAGAGAGAGAGATAATATTATTATGTGCTCCTCCATCACACGATTCTCCTATGAGCGCATTTGGTCATGAAGTACACGTAACTTGCTCACAACTTAAAGAGTTTTTCCTCTGTCTTTCCTAGGTATAGCGGAGATTGCCTCACCATGAGATGGCCGGAGCCCCACACGCTGGCTGTCGCCTTTCTCCACCTTCTCCTCCTGTGGTCGCACGTGCTGCACCAGGCTCGCGCCGCCTTCCAGTTGCCTCCCTTCCTGCAGACTTTGTCGGAACAGTCGTTGAGCAGAAGCCAGGTCAGCGGCGCGGATCGGGTGTACTCGCTGCCCCAAGCTGTTCCTAACGTGCCCAACATCCGCAGATTCACGCCGCGGAAGAAGCACCTGAAGACTCACAAGCTAATGCGACGCTTGCGCAAAGACTTCGACCCGTTTTGGATGTCGGTTGAGCGGCCGGCGGATGCCGACGAGGAGACCGCGAAGGAGGCGACAGTTGACCCGACCCTAGTGCGCGCCGTGGACAGACTCAACTTCACGCTGCGGTCGCCAGACGGCACGGTGCTGGAGATCGAGGAGTCCGTGACGCACGTGCTGAGCGCCTGGCTGCTGCAGAGGAGCAACTGCCGCGTGCACTACGTGTGGGACGACCTCGGGATCTTGTACTGGCCGCGCTGGGTCCGCCGGGGGTTCTGTCAGGCCGGGGACAGTCCAGCCTCCGGTTCCACGGACACCTCCTTCTCCTCCACGCCCTCCCTCTCTTCCTCCTGCTCCTGGCCTCCCGGCATGCACTGCGTCCCCGCAGAATCTCGCCGTATCCGCATCTTACGCTGGCAGTGTCGTCACAATAAAGCCTTCAACAACTGGAGCCGTCGCTACAAGAACCCCAAGCGGAGGCGGCAGCAGGAGAGAGGTTCACCGCCGAGGCCGAAACGCAGTGCGTTTGCGGACAAGTACCGGAATCAGACGGACGGGTCTCGCAACCCGGAGGAATCGAACGAGACAGAGAACTGGAGCAGCAAGCCATGGAAAGAAAGGCGTCGGAAGCTTAGCATGCGATGTAAATGGAAGAAAATCCCTTATCCCGTAACGGACGATTGTTTTTGTTCGTGTTAAATGGGCAGTGGTGACCTTGACCCAATCTTCTTGACCTCCGACTTAAGGAAACACAAGGTGATCTGCGCTGATGACATTGACTTAATGACCTTCACCTCCCGCTTCGATCAGCTTCTGCTGATATTCATAGGTGACCTTGACTGTTTTACCTTGACCTCCAGCCTGGACAATGTCTCGCTGGTTTGCACTCCACAGTGACCTTGACTAAATAACTGGGAATCCGGCATGTACTGTAATCTTGTACTGAAGTGACCGTGGCCACTGGCCAAACTCTGAATAATGGAAAATCAGCCCGCAAGAGGTGTGTTTTTGGTAGCGTAGGGTGTACACTGTATGACGAGTACAGTCTGAGTGTTACCGTGGAAACAAGTCTCTGAATATGTGGGAAGGGCGGACAGCCCGAGAACAACTTGACAGACAAACCCAAACTGTTGGAGAGATCTGAAATTTGAGTGTTGTTGAACAAAATTGTTGAACAAAATACAGAACTTACCTCGATCAAATATTTTTTCTAGAACCAAACCACATTATTTTGCTTCTGTCCTGCTCATGTTTCTCATTGACCGTATGCAGTTCGGCCGAACGGTAATCCTTGAGTGGCTATCACCCTTTCGTGGTGGAAAAGGGCGTTAAACTCCCAAACACCCACCTCGCCCCTCGAGTGACTTCCGATCATGTTGAGAGAAAAAGCTGTGGTGATCTTCACTTGCCAGCAAGTTTGCACGTCGGCGACTTCTGCTAAATAACGTAGAACCGACCTTTCACCTTTGTGTACATAGAAATTATACGGTTTTCTCCTTTATTGTTTTGTGGAAGAGGCTCTAAATGAACGTTAAATACATGAAGACAACTGTACATGACGAAACTGTTTCCACCGTGTGGACATGTTGCTTTCATTATGTCTGAGGTTAGCTGGTGCGTGTTGCAAGCTGCTGTTTAGCGGATGTTTGTGACGGAAAGGAAAGTTCGATGTATATTTTGTGAGTTTTTTCGTCGTGCAATAGTTAGTGCGTGGGTCATCTCGTTCCCTTGTGTTCCAGTTATCGATGTACGAACATAATTATGAATAATCCGTTTGTCAGCACTTCACGTCTGGATCGGCCATCGGTCATGGATCGATTAATTTTGGACATGTTCGATTACTTTTTTCTTTTCTTTTTTTAACCAATGCGGACACTGATAATGTCCCATCACTGTGGACAGTATTCGTGACAAATGTCCTATACTTTTTACGATCAACCACGGCATTTGTCCTACAGTCTTCACAAAAAGTTAAGGACCAGTCAACATAATGGGTGACAGTTTCAATAAATCAGAAAAAATAAACGAATAAGATTTTTCCCGTCAAATTCGGTAGCAAGGTTAAGTGGTAATTAGTGAACATAGCGACCACTGTGTGGATGGCACGTGCGCGTCACACAGCATGCTTGGCGCGTTTGAAAATCTGCAATTTCGGCAAAACTAGACCGAGTTTCAGTGTTCAGTGAGCGATACCTGGGGCTTTCTGCACGGCAAAAATGAGAGGCAGGTCAAAGAATGCATCCCTGGTTATGACTTACTTACTTAGGCCCCTGGCTCCACGTGGAGCATAGGCCATCGACAACCCTTCGCCATCGCACTCTGTTCTGGGCTATTCTTGCCACTCCAGTCCAGTTGGTCCCCTGCTTATATAACTCTGCCTCAGTGTCCCGCCTCCAGCTGTTGCGAGGCCGGCCTCTCTTCCTTTTCCCCTGTGGGTTCCATGTCAGGGCTTGGCGTGTGGTGCTGGATGCTGGCTTCCTGAGGGTGTGTCCAATCCAGCCCCACTTCCTCCGCAGGATCTGCTTGGCCGCTGGTTCCTGCCCTGCTCGCTCCCACAGCTCTTCGTTCCGGATCTTCTCTGGCCATCGGATGTTGAAGATGCGCCTCAGACAGGTGTTGAGAAATGTCTGGATCTTCTGCTGCATCGTCTTCGTTGTCCTCCATGTTTCGCATCCGTAAAGCAGAACTGACTTCACGTTGGAGTTGAAGATGCGAAGTTTGGTTCTTATGCTGACAACTTTGGATGCCCAGATATTCTTCAGCATGACCATTGCTGCTCTTGCCTTGCCGATTCTGGCTGTGACGTCTCGGTCTGTGCCTCCCTGTCCATCAACCACACTCCCCAGGTAGACAAAGGACTCTACCTCCCTGATGGGCTCTCCACCGACTGTGACTGGTGTGTTGGCAGTGGTGTTGATCTTCATCAGCTCGGTTTTCCTCCTGTTGATCTTGAGCCCTGTTCCGGCTGATGTGGCTTCCAGGCATGTAGTCTTGTCCTGCATCTGGCTGTGGCTGTGAGACAGGAGCGCCAGGTCGTCCGCAAAGTCGAGGTCATCCAGCTGCGCCCAGAGTGTCCACTGTATCCCGTTTTTCCTGCCTGTTGTGGTGGTCTTCATGATCCAGTCGATGACCAGGAGGAAGAGGAACGGGGACAACAGGCATCCCTGGCGGACTCCGGTCTTCACCTCGAAGCTTTCTGACAACTGGCCGGCATGGGCAATCCTGCAGCTCATGTCTTTGTAGGTGCACTGGATCAGGGAGATGATCTTCCCGGGAACTCCATAGTGCCTTAGCAGCTTCCACAGCGCCTCTCTGTCTACGCTGTCGAAGGCCTTCTCATAGTCTATGAAGTTGATGTAGAGGGGGGAGTTCCACTCCAGTGACTGCTCAACAATGATGCGTAGGCTGGCGATCTGGTCAGCGCAGGACCTGTTCCTGCGAAAGCCCGCCTGCTGGTCTCGGAGCATAGGGTCGACTGCCTCCCTCATCCTCTCCAGTAGAATTCTGTTGAGAACCTTGCCTGGCACTGACAGGAGCATGATCCCTCGGTAGTTGCTGCAGTCCCTGAGATCCCCTTTCTTTGGCAGCTTGATGACGATCCCTTCTTTCCACTGGGCTGGCACCTCTTCCTTCTCCCAGATCTTGCTGAATAGGCTGTGCAGCATGTTGACGGCTGTCTCTGTGTCTGCTTTGATGGCTTCTGCTGGTATCTCGTCTGGCCCTGCAGCTTTCCCATTTCTCAGTGTCATGATGGCTTTCCTGATCTCCACCTTAGAGGGCTTGTCGCAGTTGATGGGTAGTTCTGTCTCAGCTGGCGGGATGTCTGGTGGTGTTTCAGGGATGGGGCGATTTAACAGCTCCCTGAAGTGTTCTGCCCATCGCTTCAGCTGTTCCTCAGTTGTTGTCAGTGGGTGCCCGTTCTTGTCCTTCACTGGTTTGTCTGTCTGCTGAAACTTGCCCGCGAGCTTCTTGGTCACCTGGTACAGGTCTTTTAGGTTCCCTTGTCCGGCTGCTTCCTCTGCTTGATTGGCCAGGTTTGTCGATGTAGTCCCTCTTGTCCTTTCTGGTGCTCCTCTTCACTTCTCTGTCAGCTGCTGTGTATTCTTCCTGTGCCTTTGCCTTAGCTCTTCTTGTTCGGCTCGTGTTCAGTGCAGTTTTCTTCTTTTTCCTAACTTCCAGCTTCTGGATGGTATCAGCAGAGATCCATTCCTTGTGTTGGGTCTTTCTCTTGCCAAGGACCTCTTCGCATGTGTCGTGCCAGAGTTTCTTGCTGTGTTCCCACTGTGTCTCGATATCCATTCCACTGTCTTCTATCAGGTCTTGCAGTGGCTGGAACCTGTTGGAAAGGCTGATCCGGAATGCTGCTTGTGTCTCTGTGTTCCTGAGTAGGCCAACGTTGTACCTGGTCCGTGTGTTGTTGGCGTTGGTGTGTCTCTTAAGCCGAAGTCTCAGTGTTGTAGCAAGAAGGTGGTGGTCTGATGATACATCGGCACCCCTCATCACGCGCACATCTCGCCACGATCTCCTGAACTTCCGGCTGATGCAGATGTGATCAATCTGGTTCTCCGTGACATGGTCCGGCGATCTCCATGTGGCCTTGTGGATGCGCTTGTGTGGGAAGATGCTGCCTCCTATCACTAGCTGGTTCAGGGCACAGAAGTCTGCAAAGCGCTCGCCATTTTCGTTCATCTGTCCCAGTCCGTGTGTTCCCATGGTGTTCTCATAGCCTGTGTTGTCTGATCCAATCTTGGCGTTGAAGTCTCCCATCAGTATGGTCATGTCCTTGGCTCCTCCTCTATCTATCACTGTCTGTAGTTGTTGGTAGAAGTCGTCTTTTTTCTCCTCTTCCGCATCATTGGTGGGAGCGTAGCACTGGATGATGTTTAGCTTGATGTCTTTCTTCTTGGTGATGAATTTGGCTGTGATGATGCGGGAGTTGACAGGTTCCCAGCCGATGAGTGCCCGCTGTGCCTCCGGTGCCAGCATCAGGGCCACGCCCTCAGTGTGGGGGGCTCCATCCTCTGTGTGTCCCGAGTACAGCAATTGCTCTCCCGATGAAAATCTCAGCTGTCCTGTCTGTAGCCACCTTGTCTCACTCAGTCCCAGTACTCCTATCTTGTAGTTCTTCATCTCTCTTGCTACTTGTATGGTCCTTCCTACTTCATACATTGTCCTGATGTTCCATGTGGCTACTCTCGTCATTGTCCTGGGTGTTAGAAGGGGGGTCGGCCTTGCAGCTTCCTTTCGGCTTTCACTGCAATGCGTCATAGGTCTCCGGGATGGAGACCCTTCCTTGCCCAGGTGAATGTTTTGGTTTGTTGCTGTCGATGCTTCTGTAACGTTATGTTTTTTTTTTACAGGTAGGGCTGTTAACCCTACGCAAACCCGTTTAGCCTCTTGGAGAGGTGGTCCACATTCGTCTGACCTCTACCCTTCGACCTGTCCAGCTTGGGTGACCCTGCCAGGAGCACGTGCTCCCGCTGGCGTAGCTCTCTGGGTCATTGAGGTACACAAGCCACTACCCCACGACAAGGGTTGGACCATGTAGGGCCTGGTTATGAACTGTGCTCATTTGTTTGCCTACATAAGCCGCCGTTTCAGCGATGTTCAGCACTACACCAGCATGCCACCACGACAAAAGTTGAATGATAGTTGCAAGTGGTCCTTAACTTTTTGTGAAGGCTGTATTATAGCTCCCATGGATATGAAACCCTAGTGTACGTCTGTTTGCAGAAAAAAATGCATTTCCGAACCGTTTCCGATCCGGTTCAAGTGATGCCCTGCGTCAAAAACCCAAAATCTATGAATACCATCTGGAACCGGTGTCTTTTTCGTTTACGCTGACATCGGTCACGAAGTGTTGAAACCCCACTGAAATCCGCTTTCTATATTTGTTGCACTGTTACACTGTGCCAGTTCATAGCTAAACTTCTTTTGAAAAAACAACAAAAAACAAAACAAAAACAAAACAAAACTGTTAGCGTAGAGTGTATAAAACCAAGGACGCCATACCCGGCTAAACACAGTAGTCAAGCTGTTCATCTAATCGGTCAGAATGAGAATGTCTTTTCCACTGTGTAAAGTTTGTCGTCTTCACAATCTGCAAACAATCCATTGAGAGAAATCCGGATTCAAATTCTTCATGAGTTTCCTCGGGTAATCATCGACAGGTAAGCCCAACAAGGAAAACGTTAAAATCACATAGGTGTGGTGACAGCAGGCAAACAGGGATCCGGAAGGTGGGTGTATGGGGGGGGGGGGGGGGGGGGGGGTCGGGGGGGGGTATTTTGCCTTTCATTACTTAACTCATAAAAGCCCATCAAAAAGCCCGTTTTTACCTGAAATCTTCACATCACTAGGAGCCACCGAGCCACTATTAGGCACTTTGTAGCGGTCTCGGGCCTAGAGGCGTAATAGTGGCTTGAAGTGGCTCCTAGGCTGCTGATCAGTGGCGTGTTCCTTTTAACCAGTCTTATCATATAGTGGGTAGGGGGGGGGGGGGATATCGGGCTTGAGGTCTTAAGATTTACTTACTTACAACAGTCCTCTGTCCTGGGCCATTGTCTCTAGTTGTCTCCAGTTGTATCCCATCTTCCTGGTGTCTGCCTCGAGATCGCGTCGCCAGGTGTTCCTCGGCCGTCCTCTACTTCGCTTACCCTGGGGGTTCCATGTTAGGGCCTGCCTGGTGGTGTTGGACGCTGGCTTCCTAAGTGTGTGTCTGACCAAGCCACCCCCATCTTCTTCTCCGGATGGGCTATTAAGAGCTAATCCTTAATTGCTTTATAACTGGAAAATCCAGTGCTACTGTACCCCTTTCTACGCTGCCTGCCGAATAAGACACGCGGAAGTGAAACGGCAGAGCAGTACACGAGTCATTATTTGCCCTGGAGAATACCTAGCTTCCCCCCCAGGAACTAATGGCCTGTCCTGAAAATAAACCCCAAATAATTCTGCTGATGTCCAGCATGTACATTTACGTAGCAATACTCGTGTACATAGTAAGACGTGTACAGCCCTTGCCGCTCACCTCACTTGATACTCTGTAACACTGATAGATTCCCCAGTAAACCATGTTTTGATTTTCAGCTTTGTGTCTCCTTCACTGACTGAACATGTATTTTGTGTGTGTGTGTCAGTGTGTGTGTGTGTGTGTGTGTGTGTGTGTGTGTGTGTGTGTGTGTGTGTGTGTGTGTGAGAGTGTGTGTGTGTGTGTGTGTGTGTGTGTGTGTGTGTGTGTGTGTGTGTGTGTGTGTGTGTGTTGTGTTTTATACTGACATAGTATCAGCGACGGTATCACTGACCTGACGCCTCTCTCTCTCTCTCTCTCTCTCTCTCTCACACACTGCATGTGTCGGAGTGAGTGAGTGTGTGTGTGTGTGTGTGAGTGTGTGTGTGTGTGTGTGTGTGTGTGTGTGTGTGTGTGTGTGTGTGTGTGTGTGTTCTAACCGCTTCCTGTTCTTCCATAAGGGAGTGAACTGTACAAACAGTAAATTACCAGGCTTTGCGTCTGTCATTCGCTGAAGCCTGTCAGCTGCTTTTCGTGCCAGCGTTGAGAATGAAGAAACGGTCCGTCCAGACAGTGCGAGGAAGTGCTAAAAGCTGCGAGGAAGTGCGAGGAAAAGTTAAAACATCCAAAATCACTGAAATAATGAAACAGAAGACGTGT
>JACVVK020000050.1:870000-905000 GCA_018292915.2 Batillaria attramentaria | reverse complement strand
CTCTCCGGTGTAGGATCCGGTCCGGTCCCCCCCTCTGAAGTAGTCCCCCGGGGGACCAATTCGTGGCAAAAACTGCTCTATAATGGTCCCCCCTTAGACATCCAGCCTCGTTTTCGACTGGTCCCCCTGGGCGATTTTGGTCCCCCCTCGCATCCAAAATAGGCCCCCTCTCGAAGTGGTCCCCCTCTTTTCTAACCAATGTAGTCAGTATTTATTTTTAACTTTATTGTTATAGTGTGTGTCAACTCAGTAGAAAACGTGACTCTGGATCTCTCTCACTCTCTCTCTCTCTCTCTCTCTCTCTCTCTCTCTCGCCCCCCACACTTTCTCTCCTCCCCCCATCTCTCAAACACACACACACACACACATTATGCACGCACTCACGCACGCGTGCACACTCACTCACGCACGCACGCACGCAAACACACACACACACACACACACACACACACACACACACACACACACACACACACACACACACACACCCCTCTTTCGTTATATGTATAATTATTTTCATTTTTGTACAGAGATGTTATTCAAGATGATCTTGAACTGGGTCAAGGTTACAGTGTCAAATCTAAACTTTTAAAAGTGATTTAACTTCGTAGATTTGCCGTTCTATGTAGCCTATACTTTTGTTTTTTATTTTCTCTTTTTTTTTGTGGGATGAGAAAACGGTCGCCACTAAAAAACAAAAGTATAGGCTACATAGAACGGCAAATCTACGAAGTTAAATCACTTTTAAAAGTTTAGATTTGTTTTCTCTTTTTTTTTTTTTTTTGTGGGATGAGAAAACGGTCGCCACGCTTCTTGACACGTCACGTGACTCGTGTCAAACATCGCCACGCTTCTTGACACGTCACGTGACTCGTGTCAAACATGCCTATAATTATAAGTACACGACAATTCATTCCGTCAACCAGTCTTCGTTTTTCATTGACTATCATCATGGACGACACTCTGTATGACAACGTGTTGAACTATTTGAAAAATGGCACTTACCCTCTGACCGCGAAAGGGGAAAACCGTGATGTGACTAAAGTTAAAAAGAGACAGTTGAGAAAGACTGCTGCAAAATACACAATTCGAGAGGATGTGCTCTACCACGACGGAATCCTCGTGGCAAAGAGGAACCAGGTTCCAGAGATATTGCAAGAGTTTCATGACAACTATGTGAGCGGAGGACATTTGGGGATGAACAAGACTTATAAGAAGGTGAGCACCCGTTTTTGTACTCCCAGTTTTAACAGGCTTTAGAATGGGAACGAGGTTTTGTGTGTTTCTGGTATGTCTGGTATAACCAACACATCGGATATAGCGGCCACTTTTGTCCTGGTGGACGTTATATCCGATGACTCCGTATATAACGTAAATTTTCCGGTATAGCCGATGTCTTCGGTATATAACGGACATTTTCCGGATTGAAGACATTTCCTTTGCTGGCTCTCTCTCTCTCTCTCTCTCTCTCACTCACACCCCCCCCCCCACACACACACACACTGTTATCTACCAGTTATCTTTAAGACATAGTATTTATAAATATTTCATTACTCTTTTTTCTCTCTAGGTCTTGGAGCGTTACTTCTGGCATGGAATGAAACAGGAGGTTGAAGACTACTGCAGATCATGCTGTGTGTGCCAGAACATGAACGCTTGCAGAAAGAAGCCAGCAGCACCGCTTCACCCCATCCCAGTGCCCAAAAAGAAGTGGAGCCTCGTTGGAATGGACATCATAGGACCTTTGCAGGTCACTGACAGAGGTAACCAGTACATTGTTGCCCTCACAGACCACTTTACAAAGTTTCCCGTTGCCAAGGCCATCCCGTGCAAGAGTTCAGAGGAAGTTGCCAGATTCATGTACGAAACCATCTGCATCTTTGGCGCGTTTGATTCCCTCATAACTGACCAAGGCCGTGAGTTCATTAACTTTGCGCTTGATATTCTCACCGACCGTTTCAATATCAACCATCGCATTTCTTCGGCCTACCACCCTGAGACGAACGGCCAACGGGAGAGGGACAATAGGACACTCAAAGACACTTTGGTAAAGATCACAGACAATGATGATTGGGATGAACTCTTGCCAGCAGCCCTGTTCGCCTACCGAACATCCGTTCACAAGTCTACACAGTTTTCACCCTTTTTGGCATTGTATGGTGAGCAGGCAAAACTACCATTTGACGTCACTGGTGATGCCAACGAGCAAGATCTGAACGAAGAAATCATGGACACTATGAAGGGGATTCACGAGGAAGTCAAGAACAAAATTGGTGAAAACATTTCAAGGGCGCAGAAGAAGCAGAAAGAGTACTATGACAGCAGGCGTGCATATGACCACGGGTTCCGCATCGGAGACAAAGTCTTAATCATCAATGCTGCACGAGTACACAGAATGGGAGGCAAGATGGCACCAAGATTCGTCGGGCCATATGAGGTCATAAGTGTGTTGCCGAAGGGTCGACTTCAACTGAAGAACACTAAAAGTGGGAAAATACTGAAGAATCTCTACAATATCAGCAACGTCAAATTGTTCCATGATCGTACACAGGACAACGCTGACCCCTCCCATGCTCCACAGGCTGACCCCTCCTATCATCCACAGGCTGACCCCTCCCATGCTCCACAGGCTGACCCCTCCTATCATCCACAGGCTGACCCCTCCCATGCTCCACAGGCTGACCCCTCCTATCATCCACAGGCTGACCCCTCCCATACTCCACAGGCTGACCCCTCCCATGCTCCACAGGCTGACCCCTCCTATCATCCACAGGCTGACCCCTCCTATCATCCACAGGCTGACCCCTCCCATGCTCCACAGGCTGACCCCTCCTATCATCCACAGGCTGACCCCTCTTGCCAGCCGCCATTGAGAATGAAGTTCCACCCCGTTGATGGTGCCTGGCAAAAGGATCGGGCCTCCAGTTTGAATTTCCCCAGACTTTTCAGGCGGCACCCCTCAAGGGAAAGTGTTGAAGTTGACATTACGGCTACACCTCTCGATAGCGTTAGCGTAAAAGGAGATGGGAATTGTTTTTTCCGGTCTGTGAGCTTTGTTGTTTTGGGGACTGAGTCGAAATATAAGGAATTCCGAAATATCATTTGCGATTGGATTGAAAAGAATGACAAACGCTTCTACGGAACGAGCGCACGTGAAAATTACGTCGCGACATCAAACATGAGAAACGACCGTACTTGGGCCACCGAGGTTGAGATATTTGCTGCAGCCACCCTCTTGGACACGCCCGTGTATGTGTTCACAAGAGAGGCTCCAGGCCGACAACCTAGGTGGCTGAAATACGGGCCAGTTTGGCAATCGGCCCCATTGAAAACAGACAGAGCAATTTATATAATGAATCTTGGACATCACTTTGCTCCTGTTTTTTGTGTCACTCCTTAGACCAGAACTGTTAGTCTTCTGCTGTTTTTGTTGTTTCAAGCGTCATGATTTGAGACACTGGTACTCAGTCTTGACTGTCTACTTGAAGTACGCTGAAAGCCAAAGGTGGCAACTAGTTTTCATGTCATGGACACTTACTTAATTTTGAAGAAATATTTTTCTATGGCGTTGTATAGAAAATATTAGATACTTGGTCTTTGATGTTATTCTCTAAATGCTATTTCCAGTTTAAAAAAATTGACAGGAAATGTGGACTTTCATGCATTCGATGACGTTTCATGCAAAGACAGTACGGTAGAAGTTTGTTTTGTACTTTGCTATTGTTATTATTTTGCTCATTTCAGGACAAGATGTGCGATTAACAATTTATTAATTTACATTTATGTTGCGTTATAAAGTGCACAGCGCTCTGGTTAACAATTTCTGTTGCAACTCTTTGCTATTCATTAACTGTTTCTTGTTTCATTTCTTGTTTCTTTGACACAGTTTGACTGGACATACCTTTTGAAATAAAGTTTTTCTTGTCAAAGAACGTAAATGTCTATTTCAGGTTTTGCTAGAGAGAGAGAGATAGAGAGTGGGGGGGGGGGGGGGGAGAGAGAGAGAGAGAGAGAGAGAGAATATTGATTGACTTATTTATTTATTGTTTGAAATTCTAGTAATAATGTTTAGTATTCGGTACAACCATCTCATAAACAAAAACAAAAAAAAAAGAACCAATGCAAAAAACAACTGAAAGAAACAAGAACCAACAACCAAACAAATATATCTCACACACACAAAAATAACAACAAGCACATAAATCGGGAAAAAAAAAGAAAAAAAAATGTTCCTATGGCCCTGTGCTTTTGGGGACAATAAAGTTCTGTAACAATAAAGTTAAAAATAAATACTGACATAGCTCTACATTGGTTAGAAAAGAGGGGGACCAGTTCGAGAGGGGGCCTATTTTGGATGCGAGGGGGGACCAAAATCGCCCAGGGGGACCAGTCGAAAACGAGGCTGGATGTCTAAGGGGGGGACCATTATAGAGCAGTTTTTGCCACGAATTGGTCCCCCGGGGGACTACTTCAGAGGGGGGACCGGACCGGATGCTACACCGGCACAAACTGGACAACGTCCCACAAGCGGCGGCGACGACAACGACCACTTGAGCTGGCTGACTTAGACAGTGACCAGTGGCAACACAGGCTATTGATGCGCCGGCCGATGTCTTAAAGGTGGGACTGACTGGCGCCGTAGTTAATCAATGACGTCCCGATCAAACGCTGATAGCACCGTCCTCACTTCACTGCCAGATTTCTTCGTTTCGCTGCGAGAACCTACAGCTTGGAACGGACTGTCCTCACATCCAGCCTCCTCGCTATTGACTGGCGAAACCTTGGCTAGCTTGTCTGGTCGCTGGAATTTTTTCAATTAAGGTACTGCGGTTGGACATTGGAGATACCGTACGAGTGGGTTAGAAACGTCGAAGATCTGGTGTCTGAAGCCCGGTGACCCCCCTCCAGTAATAAGCCTGGTCCAGTGCAGCCCCGTCCGGAGGCCAAGTTACGGACACGATGCTGCGCAGTGAGACCATGGCTACCGCCCACGAAGGTCGGTTTGATCTCCAGGAAGAACCAGTGAGTGTAGAGTGAAACGGAGACATGTCCTGGGTCCGTATGTAAAACTCGCTGTTAATTTAACTCGCGGCTACGGGCCTAACCCAGACTATGATGACAAAAGAAACCCCAAAACAAAATCAGTTAAATAACAAAGGAATCGAAGAAAGAAAGACAAAACGGCATAGGCACCTTGCTGGAATGGACCCGCTTCCTGATTTAAAACAAAAAACAACAGAAAATTTAATCCTAGAGCTAGTTTAGTTCGAGGTTAGACTCTAACCCGGGGCTAAACTCCCTAACCCCGACTTTAACACGCGGGCCCTGGTCACGCGATGTCTGTTCCTACACGTTTGACTCGTTTGGAAGAGCCAATAGCATGACGAGAGTGTGAGTGGGTGTGCGTGTTTGGGTTTATCCACCACATATGGGAAAGATGGGGCAACGAGGACAAAGCCTGCCGAAGTATTTGGTTCCCAGCCGTGATTCGATCTCACGACCCCCAAGCACTGAAGGTCCAACGCTCTACCATCGGGCTGTCCCCAAAAGCATCATGATGACAGCCTGAAAATCCTAACTACCCCCCGACCCCCACACCCACCCCCTCCCCCTTTCACTCATCACGGACTAACGACCTAACAAGGCAGGTCTTCTCAGGTTCTGCTTAAAGGTCTTCAATTAAGACATTCATCTGGCAGACAAGCAGAAAAATACATCACCATAACGCCTTCCCTAGCGATCACTGTCCGAGGCGGCGGTGCTAGGCGATCATCGGAACCCTTGCAGAAGGGGCAGCAAGTAATAATCAACGACACTGTGGTCAATCAAGCGACAAAGGCAATTCTCCTGGCCCTACAGGGAAACCAATGGACCGTGAAAAACTGCAGGATGCAGTCAGAGCAAACCAAGCGTTGGTGGCTCCGACGGCCGAAACCGATTTACTGCTTCAAATCACGGTGCGTTTTGTATCCGGGGATCAGCTACGACAGCGGGTGCAATCAAAATGGGCGGGAGTGTTTCCGGTGCTACCTCGCTTCAAAAGTTTGACGATGGTTGCTCTCACAGCAATATGTTTGAAATATGAGTGAGTGAGTGAGTGAGTGAGTGAGTGAGTGAGTGAGTGAGTGAGTTTTTCAAGCTTAAAGCCGCGCAAGCACCAAAGACTATATATATAATGTTGTACAAAGGATGCAAACTGGTCTACGGGGCAGTATAAACCTAGGACATGCAGGAGACGCTGCACCTTCATGCTAATTTCTCGAACTCCCGATTACCCCCCCCCCCCCCCCCAAAAAAAAAAAAAAAAATCATAGAAAACAAATAACAATTACAACTAGGTAAAACAAACATCAATACTTAGCACACATACAGCAAATATTGCAACTTATCGTCTCCTCGGCGCAAGAGACCAGTTCGAAGCATATATGTCAACATTACTTGTTCCTAACCACTGATGTTTGAAATAGGAACATGCACGCGTCTTTGCGTTGTAGTAACGCGTTAATCAAAGTTGTTGTCTGGCTGATAAACGGCCCCTTTCTCAGTTCCACATGCAGGCAGACCCGAAGTCCGTTGGAAACACTCGGTGCTACTCAAATTTGAAAATGGTAACGCTCAGTGCTACAAAGTCAAAGTCAACGAACACAGAGGATATAAACACGGTGATGCAGTCTAATCGCTTTCACGTCTTCGGCCCCCTCGTTCATGGCTGCCGGCACAGTTCTTCAGTGACTGATGACTCCACGCACAAATCTGGCGACGCATGGGTCTGGAGAAACCTTTCACTAACACAATCTCAAAATGAAGATCGTCTGACCAGGAACACAGCTCGGCAAAGTCCAGTTACAACCGAATTCCAGGCACAGAACTTTTTTTTTTTTTCCCTGAACTCTTTCCTAACTGTTGTTAGTTCAGAAGCTGCCAATTTTTGTCTATGCAATTTTTTTTGTTTTCGATCAGCCATCGCATTAAACTTTAAAGGTCCTTCTTTCATCACTTCACTGCTCGCAGACTGTTCTGAGTGGGTGAGTTTTTAGGACTTAACGCCGCGCAAGCCACAAAGACTAATTCGCGACTAAGTGTGCCTGCACCACGAGAAAAAACACAAACAAAACTGTAAAGTTGGAGAAATGATGAAAACTGGCCAGACCCTTCTGAGCTCTTCTGGTAATGTCTGGCACTGTACCACTAACATACCTGCACAGCGACAGCATCGCAAAGGCAGGCAAAGAGCCAACAAAAGGCCTCACTCCACGACGCAAATATCAAGGACTGAGGGAGTTTCGCCCGCTCGCAGTCTATAGCATTGTATCGCACTGAGGCTGGGTGGTTGTTTGGCGTCCTTTTCCCACCACGCATGGGTGATATCAAAGACGGGGCAAAGAGAAAAAGGCCAGTACAGATATTCGGCCTCAGCTGGGAGGCGAACTCACGACCCGAGCATTGAGAGTCCAACGCTCTACACCATTCGGCTATCCCGGCTCCCCTGTACGGCACACAGCTCTGCTTATCATTAGTTCGAGCGTACAGGGTGCCACTGTTCCAAAACAAACGCCTCCCTAGGATCTTAGATACGGCGCCTTAAAAGAAATTTTAAAAAAAAATAGAGGAAATTGCGCAATTCATTATACGGTTTCTGCCTTCCAGTGTCAGTTCATAATAAAGTCTCCTCCAATACAATGCGCAGCGATGTGCGATATTTGTTGTTGTTGTTTCCCCCCCCCCCCCCCGACAATCAATAACGGCGAGCACAAACAAAAAAGAAAGAAGAAAAGTCCGCGTGAGAGAGAGAACAAAAAGTCGTGGATTTATGAGGCGGCAGAGAGTCTATGACAATCCACGCAGACCTGTCTTGCGCAGTGGCCGTGCTCGAATCAATGGCGGGAGATTAGATTTCATCGTTCATCGCACGTGCGTGTGCGCGCGAGAAAGAAGAAAATGGCGGTCAGCGTGTGACAGTCGGGGGGGGGGGGGGGGGTGTGATTGCAGAGAGCACGTAGTAAAAGCCAGCTCGTGCGTTCGCATCCAACTCGTCAGAGCTGTTCAAGCGTGAATCAGGAACAGGCTGCTTCAACTGGCTAAACTCGATTCGGGCTGGAGAACTTCACGGTCACTTGGAGCATCCATTTCGATCAGTGACTGCACGCCAGGCGCTTGATGCACGGCGAGAGGTTAAGACGTTAGTCCGGGACTAGCCTGAATAAAGCTGAGACTAACGGATAAGTACGAGATGCATATGCGGAGACTTAGGCGCGTTTACGAGTATGTCAGTGACTGTACGGTAATACACGCTGACCTTAGGCATCTTTAGTAGGACTTCGTAAGGAGGACTTCGCTGAGCAGCGTAACCCACTTACATCTAAAGCTCAGCGAAGTCCTCCTTACGAAATCCTACTACACATGCCTATTGTGTGAGTGAAGCTCTGACACACACACACACACACACACACACACACACACACACACACACACACACACACACCTCCCGAAGTCCTTACGAAGTCCCACTAATCATGCCTAATATCCCGGACGCAGTAAGTCGAAGTGCAACTAAATCTCAGACTAATCTTCTCATGCACCAGACCCAAAGCCTGTTATGTGTGTGTGTGTGTGTGGGGGGGGGGGGACGCTGTTATGGCTGCGTACAGATCTGCACAGCTTGCTCATAAGTGCCTTCAGTAGCACCTTTTCTTTTCTTTTTCTTTCACTCTCCCGCCTCCCGCTGAGAGAAAACAATGTCCTGCGTACGGATTCCTGTCACATGTAAGGAATCCTTTTCCCTCCTGGCACTTCATTATGGAAGTGGAAACAAGAAGACCCCCAACCCCGCGAAACAAAATTTCTCACGTCGCGAAGGAAAGGGGGCAAAAAAAAAAAAAAAAATCCATCTCCGCAGATGGACCAGTGTCTGCCGCCATGTCCCCGCTCTTCAAGAAATTGCGTTCAATTATAAAATCGCAAACCGACGGGCCATTTTTGCCTCATCTTCGTGTCATTCAAAAACCATCTCAGTGGACACAGTTAAAAGCTAGCTGTTAAAAGAGTTCGTGACCGGGCAAATGAGGAAACTCGTGCGGCCCGGGAAATGGTCCGTGTAATCGCTGTTTTTAACACGCTTCACGCATTTCGTTTCGTACCGCGCATGAGTATCCCACGTTTTGGACTTTTTTTCGGTTTTGGCCCTGTACGTGAAAAACAGGCATGATTTACGGTTCCTTGACGGCTCTTATTGCAGCAAACGCGAGTATCATCAATATGCAACACTCCCACTAAGCCAAATTAATAATGATTTTTTTTTTTGAGAGGGGGGGGGGGGGGGGGGAGTGAGGGCACTGGTGCACAACCTCAAACTTACTCGGTATGAAATGAGTTAAACTTGAAACACACGTGCTAACAGGTGCAGCGGGGAAGGGGCAGTGAGAGGGGAATGTGACGAGAACACAGTGGAGGGAAGGGAGAATAGGATGGGTGTAAGGGCTGCAGGCAGACACGATCCACATCGCAGTTTAGGTACGGTATCTTCAGATTCATCAAAAGTGTGAAGAATCTGTATCGGTTTCTCGGTCTCGACGAATACAGAGAGGGAGAGAGAGAGAGGGGGGGGGGGCACCTTTTGCCCATATTCCTACCTCCTGAGGAGGTAGGTAAGTGTGTGTATCAGGTGCAGAGAGAGAGAGAGAGAGAGAGAGAATGGATGGATGGATGTTTGAGGGTTTAACGTCCTTTTCCACCCAACATGGGTGATATCATAGACAGCAGAGAGAGAGAGAGAGAGAGAGAGAGAGAATGGATGGATGGATGTTTGAGGGTTTAACGTCCTTTTCCACCCAACATGGATGATATCATAGACAGCAGAGAGAGAGAGAGAGAGAGAGAGAGAGAGAGAGACTACTAGACAGATTCAGGTAATGAAGCTGTCCTGATTATCCCGGCTTTTGTGTGCATACATGAAATGCGGCAAGACACGTAACGGGCGTGACTATTAATGCACGGTCAACACGATTTTCATATCTTGAGGGAGGGTGGGTGTTTGAGAGTTCAACGCCCTTTTCCACCAAGTACGGGTGATATCAAAGACGGGGCAACGAGAAAAAGGCCAGCACCAATATTTGGCCCCAGCCGGGATGCGAACTGACGACCCGAGTATTGGGAGTCCAACGGCCTACCATTCGGTTATCCCGGTTCTCCTTCGTATCTTGAAATATATTAAGAAAGAAAGAAAGAAAGAAAGAAAAAGAAGAGGAAAAAGCACTACTACTAGTAGGGATACAAAACGAAAACAAACTTTGATCTTGAGTCAGCGATTTCAAGAGGACTACAAGGTCCATGCGTGAACATCAGTGATTTATCGGGTGCGTTCCCTCGATCTTTTCCCCCCTCTCAACAAACACGATCTTCTCCTCCATATTTGTCCTGTCACAACCTGTAAATCTTGTTCGACTCACGCGAGGCCACAGAGTATACTTCTCCATTCCACCAAGTAAAAATCAGCCACGTAAAAAAAAAAAAAAAAAAATAAAAAAACCCACAGTCCCGATACAGCAAGTTCCGGTCTTACTGATACACATCGCATGATCAGATTCACAAACGTACAATATTGACTCTAATCTGATCAGTGACATTGAACAGTGACCTGTGCGAATCTTGATGTATAAGTCACTGTCAGAGGACGACAACGCAGCTTAATCATTTGTTCCAAGAAAGGAGAGAAGTCACTTTGTCCTGACGGTACTCAAGTGCATTGCCATCGGTTTCTGGTCACAACTGCCGTCCCAGTCTGTCAACACTATTGATTTACAACAGTCGCTTTTAACAACAAGATTTTTTTTCAATTAAGTTTCAACCTGTTTCTCTTTCCTGCTGTCTTTTGTCTCTTATCCTCTATGATGTGTGTGTTGAAAGCCTCAATACACAGGGTCCATACAGGTCAGGGAATCCTGGAAAGGCCATGGAATTTGGAAATAGCATTTTCCAGGCCTGGAAAGTCATGAAATTATCTCAAGAGTCATGAAAAGTCCTGGAATTTCGGAATTTTAGGGAAACCATTTTGAGCCCAACAGTGAAACGGTCAACTTGGTGATTACTCACTGGACTGATTGCCAAAAATACCAACAAACTGCCTTTCCATAAGGCTAATGACTAATTCTGAACATTGGTCTTGCTGACTGCAATAACTTGGATAAGCTCATAATTTCTACCCTCGCGTGTGTCAGTGTGAAAGAGGGCGAGGAAGGTGTCGTGGAAAACAGGAGAGTTGGCCTCGAAAAGTCATGGAAAAGTCATGAATTTTTGAGACTGTGAACCTGTATGGACCCTGAAATGTGACCCGTTCTCACAAAAGGGATCGTAAGTCGCGCTAGGCCGGACGCCGCTACAGGCGAAAAGAGTGCCGGGGGTCAGTATGGCCGCCTTGTGAGTAGCCAACTTCAACTGCTGATGTCTCTGTCAATTTTAGTAGTACAGCTTTCATTCTTATACTGAATTAAACTGCGTAACCAGTAGATAGCAGTGATATACACTGTACATATCTCAAACTTGATAATTTTCGACTTATGGTCCTCTATGGTGGATGAAGGATCTATATGTAGAGAGAGCTGTTATCTGTGATCTGTATTCTGTGTTAGGCCTGCCCCTCCTTTTTAACTGTTATTCTTAGTGCTTGTTTAACATAGTTTAATGTGAGGCAATGCCAATGCCTATTCTCTTAAATTGTGTTTTAGCCAATGACTGAGTGTGTGAATGTGTATATGTATTTCTATGGTATGTTTGTGTATATCAATTGTGTTTTATTATCAAGAGGAGCAAAGCAAATTCTTCTTAATTGTAACTAAGAAGCAATAAATCTATCTTATCTTATCTTTGTGAGAACGGGTTACAAATTATACACGCATACAACAGTGTGTGGAAAACGACTCATCGAATATGCTTCATCTGGACGTCAGAATCAGTCACCTAGGTCGCAGAATCGCGTCTGAAACCATTGTGGTGACTCTGGCCAGCGTATATATATATGTTGTTCTAGAAGCGTACTGAATACTGAGCAGACGACGTTATTTGGTTGTGGACTGAGGACCAGTTAGACGGAGCTGATTGGTGGCTAATTTTAGAAGATTTGTCGAGTCCCTGTCTGTCCAGGAATGGACCGCAGGCTCAAAGAAAGTCGTAGTTCTCTAATATTAGAAGCCACAAAGTCACGAAAACTGTCTCTATAGCCAAATGAAACATCCTTCTGTCTGGCAAACATCCTTAGAGCTTCCAGAAAGGCAGTTTTCCATCTCAGCGGCGTTACGAACACGGAGACCTTAAAGCCTTTTCAAGTTAGTCTTTTCTCGTAGTGCTCAGTATGCTGCCAGCCTCTCCCTTTCTGACAGCAATATATCAAGATTACACGGACCATTTACCAAAACCGCAAACATGGTTATTGTGTAGCGGGTAATGGCTTACGCGGCGACTGGAACGACCGACTACAGCTTTAAAAAAAAAAAAAAAAAAAAAAAAGGCATGGCAGACAAGCGCCAAACGCTCCAATGCCATATTTATTAGGCTTCACAGAAGCTAACTTAAGTTTTGGAACAGCTGCGATTGTGAGTGGCGCCTGTACGCTCGAAACGGTCTATCTTAATTAGTAGAGCTGTCAGTGCGATACTGCGCCGTCTACGGACTGTGCGAGACGGCGAAAATTCAAAGTTCTCCTACTCTGCGGGTTAGCCGTGACCCTGACCCTTTGAGATATTCGCGCCGCGTGTACCCTTCTGTTTGCTCCGTGAGAGTCTGTTAGATGCTGTCACTGTGCAGGTGTCTACGTGATACGATGGTAGACGCTACCAAAGGAGCTTTGAACGATCTGTGAGTACAGAAGTGATGGAGGGTGGGCATTTCACAGCCCGGCCCGTTAGTCACAAGAGCAGAAACAAAACCTCCCGTGGTCACCCTCTGATGCTCAGGTGACGGGGTCAGAGGTCAGCATCGATTTCCCTCAGCCCGAATATCACCCCCTCCCCTTCCCACCCCATCTCATAACCTGCCAACCCGTGGGGGCAGGGCCGATTTCGCGACCCGCCGCTCTCTCCCTTTTGTCGTGTCAAAACAAAAGCGCGCACGTGCCCGATATTAATTCCTTGTTCTGTCCAACTGCAAAGGAAAATCGATTGAAAAATGTCTTTCATTTCTGGTTTGTAGGGAAAGACGTGAGTGCGTGAATTAATCACAGACGTCATGCGCCGCCTGCCGCGCGTCCACGGGAAAGTTTGTGAACTCCACAGCAACAATCAGCCGGCCTGCAGTTCTGGGTTGCAGGGGAACGCGCGCACGCACGCACGCACACGCACGCATACACATGCACAGCACTACAAAAGTGTAATTCGCCAAATGGCTAACTGACTTTGTTCCACGCCCGAAATAGAGATAACAATCTCTCAATCTCATCATAGTTCCTCTACGCATGTGCTCGGTGTGTGTGTGTGTGTGTGTGTGTGTGTGTGTGTGTGTGTGTGTGTGTGTGAGAGAGAGAGAGAGAGGGGGGGTGGGGGGTGTTTGCGAGTTTAACGTCCTTTTCCACCACGTAAGGGTGATATTAAAGACGGGGCAACGAAAAAAAGGCCAGCAAATATTTGGCCCCAGCCGGGATTCGAATTGAGAGAGAGAGAGAGAGAGAGAGAGGGAGAGACAGAGTGAGAGAGATCACGCATACTAGTATCCTGCCTTACTGCCATCACCTCGTGTGATGATAACCTATCAATACGCTTCGTACCAAACCGCAGCACCTTGTAATTAGTATGCTCAGTCAGGACCGAGTCCGCACATGAAAGGAACCGAAGCCGATCCTATTGTGTGATTAATGTACCTTGGCCACTCTGCTGCTAAATGCCGCTCCGGGTCAGAAGGAGACCTGGACAGCTGCGGGCTTATGGGCAGAACTGGAGATGATGGCGTTTGCCCAAATCGGATCTGAAAGCATGGAATTCATCTGCAGGCTGGACAATTTCTGTCCGAGGTAAGTACAACGCACTGAGCGAGACAAGCTAATCTGAGGACGATCGTGACAGAGAAGCAGAGATATGTTTTGCAAATAGGATTGGTGTTGTCGGCGGGGCGCATATGGAGGCATGCGTGAATTTTGTCACCGCCAAGGCCGTCCTCTGGGTAATCAGTCCATGTTGCTTCAATAAGAACAATAACACAACCAGAAGACCCTAACAGACCTGAATATCCGTGGGAAAAACTGACCGAAAAAAAAATACTGGACATTGGAATCAGAAGAAAACGACGCAAAAACTAGAGAACATGTAGCAAAAAAGGAAAAAAAAAAAAAGAAAAAAAAAAAAAAAAGGCCGAAAAGGATCGTTTTATGACCGATGGCCGACGACGACATGAGCCCTGTCCGAAGAATGATCCCTGCAGATCCAGCACAAATTTCGGCTACCAGCCGGGATTCGATCTCACGACCCGAGCAATGAGAGACCAACGGCTTTCCCGGCTGCCGCAGTATACGGGAAAGGAACCTCTCCTCAACTTCTTCCGCGGAGCCGGGATAACCGAGATGGTAGTGCGTTGGGCTTTCAATGCTCTCAACTTCTTCTCCTGACGAATGCGGTAGTTGACTACCTTCAAGTCGAAAGCAAGGCCACTGTGCGGACAAAGCGATTACTTGGGTGTACTGAAAACATTCAGCTGAACTTAGACCGGCAAACAGAAGAATATACAACAGAAGGGTGGGTGGGTGTTCGGGGGATTTAACGTCC
This sequence comes from Batillaria attramentaria, assembly GCA_018292915.2. NCBI lineage: Eukaryota > Metazoa > Mollusca > Gastropoda > Batillariidae > Batillaria > Batillaria attramentaria. Next base: position 890,259 of record JACVVK020000050.1, on the reverse strand, counting down.
TTTTCCACCACATACGGGTGATATCAAAGACGGGACAACGATGAAAAAGGGAGCACATAATTATATTTGGCCCCAGCCTGGATACGAACTCACGACCCGAGCGTTAGAAGTCCAACGCTCTACCTACCCGAGCGTTAGAAGTCCAACGCTCTACCAATCGGCCACCCCGGCTCCCAATATACAAGAGAAAGAGATCCGACGGGATGAATCTAATGAGGTAATGGTGTTGATGGTAGTTGTGCTTGTGGTCAGTACTGGTGGTGGTGGCGGTGCTGGGTGATGGGTCAGTCAGCTGAGGTCGTATTGCTGTGCGCCGCCTCTGGTCTCCGTCCTACGCCGCAACAACCTGTGCGTGCCTCAGCACCATTTTGATGGCAGGAGGAAGGAGGCTGTCATCAAAAGCTCTCCTGGCGACCTTTCACTGGGCCGGCTGTATGAAAATCACTATTATCGGCCCACAAAGCCCACAGGAAGGCCGGCCGGGAGCTGAGCACGAACCGCCGACTTCTCTCGCTGCAGCGCAGTAACTCCCTCTGCACGCACGTGCTCACGTGCCCCGGATGAGATGCGCACGCACGGGGCGGGAACATGGCACGTGCACGCGACTCCAGGTCCGCCTCCACCGCCCTGACTGTCCCTGGACCGGTCCGGATGGTGAATGTTTAGTGGAATCTGACGTGGCTGGGGTAGATCATTACATCCCCCCCCCCCCCCTTCAGTCCCAATCCTCCTCTAAATCAACACTGAATCACTGCATCAGTTGATGGGCTTGCACTCCTGACACGGGACTTAGTCAGTCCAGCTTTCTCAGCTTTTGCTTTCGGGATGGCCGAATGGTAGAGCGTTGGACTTACAATGCTCGGGTCGTGAGTTCGAATCTCGGCCGGGGCTAAATATTTGTGCTGGCCTTTTTTTCCTCGTTGCCCCGTCTTTGATATCATCCACATGTGGTGGAAAAGGACGTTAAACTCCCAAACACCCACCCATCCACCCTCAGCTTTTGGCCCTTTCCTAGATCATGATGGACACAGGGTTTCATATGCGTGGGAACTACAATAGGACATAATTATATCCTACCTGACTTGAAAAGGATAGGACATTAATTTTGTCCTGAATAATGTCTACTGTGGCACAGAAATGAGTGGACATAATTATGTAAGAAGGCAAGAAGATATTTTGAAAATGACTGAATCATGGTCTATTTTCACGTACAATTGATGCCCGGCCGAAGCCCTAATGATGGACACGAAAACCCGGACTAGACATGGATTGAGACTCCGCGCTGACTCGGGGAAGACAAAACGTCACCTGACGTTTATTCCAAGTGAGACGGAACTTTAATCTGAAACGGTTGCTTCCGCCTTTGTCAGTACACACCGCCATTTTTCAAGTGTCGTCCGCAGTCTCGCCCGCAGAACACTGACACGTCATGCACGGACCCAAAATGCGGTCCCGCAAATAATCACGGTCATAACTTATTCACCAAATGCACACACACACACAGCAGGCTGAGCTACGCACCAACCGGTGACCGTGTTGCTGAGCCAGTCTGGGACTTCAAAGCGATGCAGAGCTGGCAGTTTGTGCCGTGTGACGAGTTTGCCAAAGCCTTTCAGTACTTGACAACCCGCTCCCTGCCTTATTTACCGCCAGCCCCGACCAGTGCCGACACGTGAGCATAAAAAATTCATGGTGTGTGTTTAAGGTAGAGCCCAGCTTTTAAAGAGAAGGGCGGTGCGGCCATGCATGCTGTGCAGCAAGAAGGACATCCTGAACTGTTTTGTCTGTAAGAACTCTTTGCCAGCTCCAGTGGTGTTCCTTCCAGGTCATGGGTGGAACCCCACGGAGGACTCGGAAGCTGGGAAAAGGGCTATTCACAGAGTATTTAGACATCACTTGTAACAAGGTCAGTAACACTGACGATGTGCAGGTTTAGTAATGGCGACGGATCAGTGATCACCCCAGCAACACAGCCATTTCGCAGTGGTTGCTGTTCCAACAGAGAGAGAGAGAGAGAGAGAGAGAGAGAGAGGGGGGGGGTGCGAGAGAGAGAGAGAGGGGGGGGGTGCGAGAAAGAGAGAGAGAGAGAGAGAGAGAGAGTGAGTGATAGTGATGATGATGAGGATGAGGATGATGACGACGACGATGAGTGAATCTTTTAACGGTTGAAGTTCTGACAGAAATGTATGTCGTTTCACAAACTACTCACAATAATATCGCTACTAAAAGTAAAACTGTAACAGATTTTTTTTTTAAAGAAATAGACAAAAAATCGAAAATTAAACAGAGAGAGAGAGAGAGAGAGAGAGAGAGAGAGAGAGAGAGAGAGAGAGAGAGATGATGATGATGAAACGTTTTTTTATTCAGGATAAAGCATTTAGGCATTACTGCCTGTCTTACAAGCTGTCCTGCTAGTCTACGTTAAAGGGTAAAAAGACAACATCAAAACAAGGGGGAAAAGGGGGGGGGGGGAGAGAGAAAAAAAAGACAAACAAAAGTATTAACTATCTAAGAGAAATGAAGAAGAGAAAAGTAGACATGATAAACAATCAAAACACACGTGGCATTTGTCGATGATATTGGCTGTATGCCAAGTAAGAACTTCAAAGTCGTCACTAACATTCGAAAACATGCATATAACACATTTCTACCTACATGGTCAGATGAGCGTGTCGTGTAGAATTTGTTTGAAGTCAGTGCATTTGGAAATGCTTTGGATACTTAGTGGTAAAGAGTTCCATATGGATGCCCCTGAGAAAGACAGGCTACATTTGTAGATATCAACCCTTGGACGAGGCACTGGGAGCAGACTGTTCCTTGTGTTGTGTTGTTTATCGTGTTTGAAATTAAACAGTTGATGAAGATATGTTGGGGCTTTGCAGTAGACAATTTTGTGCATTAGTAAGCATTTGTTAAATTCCAGATGCTGTTTTAGGGGAAGAAGTTTGAGGATTTTAAACTTTTGGTCAGAGAGAGAGAGAGAGAGAGAGACTCTTGTCCACTTTCCCACTTTCGGATGAAATCTGTCCAAAATTCCATAAAAACTTAATCAGGCCAGTCAATCTGACGGCGATCTCCTGAAAGCGTTTGAGACTCGCCACGTCGGCTGGGCACGATTTAAACTTCGACGTAACAGCCAGTAGTTGGACAGCAAGAATTGGCTGTGAACGAGGACCATGCACGCGCATTTTAGAAACAAGTTTTCGGAAACTTGGCCAGCCTGTGTCGAGGTGGCTGGGCCATCAGGAACGAAAGACATCGGACAAAATTAAGAAACCAATATGCTGGTTTTCAGCCATTTGGAGACGTCCGTTGCAGAGAGAGGCCACTCATCCGGTATTACTGATGACTTGTCCAGAGAAGCAGGTTTCCAAGTCCTACGCACATTACTCCGTGACAACATAAGACCAATCTCTTCTCTGGAGCGAACAGTGAGGAAGACAGCCTGTCTGAAAGCTGAGTGCATAGTTACTCCAATTTAGAGTGGAGATTTTCTGAAAAGGGCTCTACTGGGAGAGTTGAGATAGATCAGTACATACCTCTGCTAGCTCCATGTCGGCGTATTCAAAGAAGAACTGCAGTGGCACAGGTTTCACGTTGGACAACCTGCAAGTAGACAATAAGGCAAGCAATTCATGAAAGTTGACTTATTTGTTGTGAGAAGCTCAGGGCCCGCATGTAAAAGTCGAGGTTAGGGATTTTAGCCCCGGCTTAAAGTCTAACCTCGACCTAAACTAGCTCTAGGGTTAAATTTTCTGTTGTTTTTATTTTAATCAAGAAGCGGGTCCATTCCACCATGGTGAATAAGCCGTTAGAGGAGGATTTATTTCCTATTTAATTTAGTTTGTTGGTGTCTTTTGTCCTAGTCTGGGTTAGGCCCGTAGCCGTGGGTTAAATGAACCTCGAGTTTTACATGCGGGCCCTGTATATCAGGGACTGTGAAGGTGGCTAGATGCCATGCTACGCTTACCAAACTTTTGCGCATCCACGCAAAGGTGACTAAATGCTGCAAACATCATAAATTAAAAACAACTATTGTTGTCAAAATCTACTGGCATTGTCTTAGGGGCGGTCGGTGGTCTAGTGGTTAAGAGACTTGTCACCAATGCGAGAGGTCAGGGGTTCGAGTCCCACTCGCGGCAAAGAATTTTTCCTTCTCGTATGTGGCACCGTTCATTCGGGCCGATCGTCGGGGATTCTCTCCGGGTACTCCGGCTTCCTCCCCCTCTGCTTTGGAAATGTTCAGCCCACCAAATTTCAAAAATAAATGCAAATCTAAATTCCGAAATTTAAATAGCTGAGCTGACCCTTCGCACCACGTGATTGTAATGTGTTTATGTCCAGTGTGTGAGAGAATGCGTGTGATTCACGTGAGCGTGCGTGTTGGGTTTAGTTCGCGGCGCTTTGAGCCGATTCAAGAAATTGGGTAAAGCGCCTATACAATGCTCATTATTATTATTATTGTCTTGGTACTGAGCCACCTTAATCGCGACAGATGTATACGGCTTCTCCTACAACAGAAAATCAGATTGCACAACACCTGAAGAATGAGAAATTTGGGATTTTCTATGAAGTACTTGTAGCTTGGAGAAAAAAAAAAGTGAAACAGGCTAACTAACTCAGTGAGCTTTCCTTTATTCGACCCACAGTGACCTGACTGCGACCCTCATGAGAGGCTTTTCAAACACCAAAATCCCGAAATTTCTTCACGTTCAGCACTACAGTACTCCATTAGCTAGTGTAACAACATAAGCACACGCCCGAGCACGCGTTCAATACGTTCTATGCCCTCTAACCAAACACTCCAGCCCTCGTTTCTGTTCCTATCACTCCCGCGACCCTCAAATTTCATTACGGCGCGGCCCCACGCTTGTTTAAGGCGCTGATTCCATTGGGCTGTCAGTCACTCACTTATTAGCGGGGCTTTATGTGTACATCAGTCGTCTGACACGACGCTAGCAGGCTTGTCTCCGACCCGGGATTAGTGACAAGCCTTGCAAAATCCTTCTTGGGCAGCGAGAGAAATGTCAAGCGCGAGACCTCCCCCACTCGCCATCATCTTGTATGACAAATGGCCGGCATGTTCACTGCCTGGGGAATGTCTTGTCAGGATCAGCGTGCTGATCGGTTAAACGTCGCCCACCACCAAGACTGTGAGACAGGAACGCTCTCCCGCTGGGGTCTGGTGTGACGGTGTGTGTGCCTGTCATCATCTGTTGGACTGGGGGAGAGCGCTTAGCGGGGGACTAATGAACTCTGCCCTGCTTATCTCTGTTACACCTGAAGCTAGTGTGTGTGTGTGTGTGTGTGTGTGTGTGTGTGTGTGTGTGTGTGTGTGTGTTTGAGTTTGCTTGTGGTATCGCCTCCTTAAGAAGCGGCGAAACACATGGGAATGGACTCTCACCTGGAATTATCTCTGTTAGCCTGTCACTGAAAAAAAGGGAAGCAGTGTGTGTGTGTGTGTGTGTGTGTGTGTGTGTGTGTGTGTGTGTGTGTGTGTGTGTGTGTGTGTGAGGGGGGAAGGCGGGGCGGGCACTGACAAAGTGTAGCCGAGGTGCGTATGCGTTGATACTAAGGCAATTTCTGGGATACAGGTATGATAAGTGCATATGCTGCGTGTTGCAAGACATCAACTGAACTGTCAAAACCCCATTACGCGGTTCAGTGGCATGTCTCGGGAGGGAATCTTGAGATTAGTCAAGAACAAAAGTTATGACAGTTGATCCCGTCACTCCCCCCCCCCCCCTTCTCTCTCTCTCTCTCCTATTCCAGAACCGTAGATATTATTTTTTGAATATGAAAGAAGCAAAAATATTTTTCGTGTGTCCCGAATGCCCAATTAGAAAATCACACACGTATACAATATTCTCGCAGCGTGAAATGGAAAGCCGGGAGGCATGTCACCACGGAACGACATGCAAACAAACCGTGTTGTCATTATGACTCCAAAACCACCGCTGCTTGTATTCAACAACAGCAAAAACTCTGAGAACCAGCGGCCGGCATAGCCTGGGGCACTGTTTTATGGGGGTCTTTTCAACAGCGTTCATATGAATATGGACAGCCAAATTATGAAGCGAAATTATACAGCGGGAAGTTTTGCCCGAGGAACTGAAACCCGGTGCAACCCTTACCCAAGGGGGTATCAAAATAATTATACTGGCTAACTGAATAACATCTCCGTCCATTGCTGAGTACGTCAACAAACACTACACTCCGGGAAAAAAAAGTTCTGCGTCGCATACACTAGTTTACTCTTTCAGGGAGCCTAGTCGTCTTTTGGGCTTTCCTCTTTCAAGCCAGCCTGGTTTTAATTTGAAAATTACCTGAACAGCACCGCTGATGGCTCAGCAGACACAGAGAATAAGTTCATGAATATATGTTTTTTTGCCGAGTCTTTCAAGATGATGACTCAAGTTTTGACATGCAGTCAAACCTTCAAAAAAAAAAAAAAAAGAACAAAAAAAACCAAAAAAAACCACTGACTGATAAATGCAGCTACACAAAACCCATCTACCAGCCGCCTCTAAATAATGCATTCAGTTGGAAGCGAAACAAAGCGGGCGGTGATGGACTCCCCCTAAATAACTAACAGGCCAGGAAAGCCGGCATTGATTGCCAAGGTCCCTTTTATCCAGCATCCAATGTTTGTCTTGTGTCCTCGAATCGTAGAAACAGCCGGCACGTGCATCACGGTACCCGGATGGTTATCAGTGTTACTCTTGAATCAAAATGCTCTTCGTTACGGTAGTGTCAGAGGATGGATGCAAGAATGGAAACAGCAGCCGTATGTTTGCGTTTCACCCGCACCACACACGACCCTTCCCTGGGCTGAAGCCACTCACGACTGAAAACGGACCGCGGCGACAGTTTCAGCTTCAAACAAGGCAAAGCTAGGGCATGTGACACTACACTATTATAGGTTGCTTTTAGAAGGATGGGGCAGTAAACGGACCACCACGACAGTTCCAGCTTCAAACAACGCAAAGCTAGGGCATGTGACACTCTACCACTATAGGTTGCTCTTCGCGGGATGGGGCAGTATATGTAGGTCCGAGGGAAATGACAAAGGCAACAGGTTTTTGTTTTTGTTTTTGCCCTAGCCGCTTGGACAGTGATCTTGTCCACTGGGAGCATATCAACGTCCTTGCCCCTTGGTCGGTATAGAGAGATTTATACCACGGGATTCCACCAATCGCTCTGGGAGAATCAGGATAAAATAAAAACAATACTTTTTGTTTCCGTCAATCCAGAGGGACTAACCATAAAAGTGACACGTATTGTGAACGGACCGCGGCGACAGTTCCAGTATCAAACAACACAATGCTAGAGCTAGACCTAAAGCTAGCGACACTACTTCTGATTTCCACTAAACCAGAGGGACTAACAATAAAAGTTACACTATTCTCAACGGACTGCGGCGACAACCCCAACTTCAAACAGCGCAATGCTACAACTAGCGACAATACTTTTTGTTTCCACTAAAACCAGAGGGACAAACCATAAAATTGAGACGTATTCAATAATTAAAACAATGAGTTTTTTTCCCCCTGTGACTCACTGGCCACATATGCCCTTCTTCGTTGCATACCGGAGTTAGACGTCAGCTATTGCTACCGACGTAGTGCTGTTGCTTTCATCCCATTTTTCATCCCAAGAAAGCAACAAAGGCTCGTCTGTGCAGTGCCCCAGTTATTAATGTTTCCAGTAGACGAAATACATTATCTTATTGTCATTGGGTAGCGGACGACATCAGCACAGTGCTCGGGCAAGGCAAATTTGTGAGATACATCAGGCTGGGGAATTGTTGAGGGAAAATAACAACAAAACTGAAACCCAGGCCGGGGCGCAGAGGCAACGCCCTGTTGGGGAAACCACGGGGGCAACGTCCCACTTAAGAAAACAAACTTGTAGCGTTTTTAATGGCATTTAGCAGCATCTCCTGGCACTTAAAAATTACAATACTGTCTTGGTACTGACAAGCAAGTCTTTGGATATGAAGTTAGACTGTCTCATATGGCATGACATGTACCATGACTATGTGTGCAATCCCCCCCCCCCACACACACACACAACACACACCTTCCTTTTCTTTGGCTGAAACTTAGATTTTTTAATTTTTTATTTTTTGTTGATGAAAGGAGAGTTAATCTGGCTGAAAATTACCAAATACCTGAAAATTCCCCAGCCTGATAACATGTCCCTCTTTGGCTGTGTATGTATTCTCTAGAGATATTCTAAATAACAAATTATGGCAAAAGTTAGATAAGGTGATGTCTTACTGCTTGTACAAGTTGCGAGCTGCTTTGATGCCCTGGCTGAGGAACGTCCAACGAAGACAGAACAGCTTGGCTGGCTCACACACTTCTCGTACCAACGTCACTGTGGCTTTCTGCAAAATCATCATCATCACCGTCAGCCGTCATCATGGTCCACAAGAACAACACACGTCATTAACATGACCAAATGCATCAAGCAAGTGGTAAATGCATTAAAAAAAAAAACCAAAAATGTTTCAAGAAACATGAAATTACAAATAACATGTATGTGGAGGTTTCAGGGCAAAAAGGCACAAGAATATATATATATGTGTGTGTGTGTGTGTGTGTGTGTGTGTGTGTGTGTGTGTGTGTGTGTGTGTGTGTGTGTGTGTGTGTGTGTGAGAGAGAGAGAGAGAGAGACGTGGTCAAGAAACCTTAACGCCTTTGGAGTCGATTCGTGATTTAGACGATAACCTATCCAATCGCCACCACAATATAAAGCCATATTTACACACCAAGATTTATGATAAACGCGACCGCTGTCTCATCTCCATCATAAAGCCCCATTCACACACCCTGTCAAGGCCCAATCAGACTGGCTGATTGACGGGGTACCCAGCGCAATAAAACAACAACTGCTACCCCCTGCCGGAACAGACTCCCAACACATTCCAATAAACGAGGAGGCAACGGAATGCTTTAAGTCATAATATCCTTGACACTGACATGCCCTTTGCTTCTGATCTGACCTAAACCAGGACCCAGTTAGAAACTTCTTCTCATTCGGTTGCTCATGATTTTGGCTTTGCTACATTTCGTACCGCGCACGAGTATGCCACGTTTTTGTTGAATCTTTTTTTGGTTTTGGCCCTGTATGCAAAAATCAGGCAAGATTAACAGTTCCTTGACGGCTCTTACTGCAGCAAAGACGAGTATAATCAAAGCGCAACACTCCCATTAAACCAAATTTAAATCAATTAAGATTTTGTTGTTGTTGTTGTTGTTACGGAGGCCACTGGTTCACGACCGCAAACTTATTAGGTAGGAGTTAGTTAGTTTTTTTTAGGGCTTTACGCCGCGCAAGCAACAGAGACTATTTCGCGGCTATTATTTGGTAGGAATTGAGTTAAGGAAATTTACTTTAATATTCAGATACACTGCAGCTATCCATCATCAACGTTCCCACAAAGAAAAAGTTACTGTTGAGGGCAAAAATCAGTACCATTACTAAAGACCTGTATAATGTCTGTATACAGTCTTTTTCAGGGATACACTTCATAGACAAAAATGAAAAGACAGTTTGAGGACAGTCAATACTCATCAGCACTACTGGATTACCAAAGACCTATAGATATATATATATATATATATAGTCTTTCTTCCTCGCATGAGAGACAAGTTAAAGGGATATCTAAAACACTTAATTTTGATGTGTTTGAAGTTGTTGTTGTTATATGGCCTGTACAAATACTGCTGGCGCTGGTCCTTGTCAGAAACCAAAAGCGGCAGCAAGTAGGTCTTTGGTAACGGTACTGAAAACTGTCACCAAAAGTTACTTTTTTTTTTCTTTTTTTTTCTTTTTCTTTTTTATTTGTTGTCCGTGAAGTGTCTCTCGCGCGGGAAACAGACCATACATAGGTATTTGGTAACAGTAAGAAAACTGTCATCAAAGTTACTTTTTATTGTTGTCCGTGAAGTGTCTCCCGTGCCGTGAACAAAGACCATACAGAGGTATTTGGTAACAGTAAGAAAACTGTCACCAAAAGTTACTTTTTATTGTTGTCCGTGAAGTGTCTCCCGTGCCTTGAACACAGACCATACAGAGGTATTTGGTAACAGTAAGAAAACTGTCATCAAAGTTAATTTTTATTGTTGTCCGTGAAGTGTCTCCCGTGCCGTGAACAAAGACCATACAGAGGTATTTGGTAACAGTAAGAAAACTGTCATCAAAGTTACTTTTTATTGTTGTCCGTGAAGTGTCTCCCGTGCCGTGAACAAAGACCATACAGAGGTATTTGGTAACAGTAAGAAAACTGTCATCAAAGTTACTTTTTATTGTTGTCCGTGAAGTGTCTCCCGTGCCTTGAACACATTTGGTAATGGTACTGAAAACTGTCACCAAAAGTTACTTTTTATTGTTCTCCGTGAAGTGTCTCTCGTGCCGTGAACAATTGCCGTCCGCTCCGAGCACAGTCTGCAGTGTCTTTGCTGAGTTCATCAGACGGCAAATGATCCCGCCCTATGGACAGTTTTTAAGCCCAAAATTACCGGCTGACGACTCTAGCAGACTCCCGTCCCCCGGATAAGTAGTTAGCCCTCGGAGACGGTAGTACCAGCCGCCAGACGGCCGTGACAGCACGGGGTGCAGTCAAAAATGGGCGCCAGTGTTTCCGGCGCTGCCCCACTTCAAAAGTAGCACTACCAGGACAGGATATTTCCAAATTTGAGCAGCACCGGGGTGGGGGTGGGTATGTGTTTGGGGGTTTAACGTCCTTTTCCACCACATACGGGTGATATCAAAGACGGGGCAAGGATGAAAAAGCCGGCACAAATATTTGGCCCCAGCCGGGATACGAACTCCGGACCCGAGAACTGGAAGTCCAACGCTCTATCGTTCGGCCACCCCGGCTCCCCCCCCCCCCCCCCCCTTGAGCAGCACCGAGTGGTTCCAACAGACTTTTCTCTCATGCGGCCGTTTATCAACCAGACAACGACTTTGACTAACGCGTAACTAACACTACAAAGATGTGTTCATGCACAGATTTCACACACACACCAAATCCCGGCTTTGGCCAAATATTTGTGGGGACCCGGGGTGGCCGAATGGTAGAGCGTTGGACTTCTAATGCTGGAGTCGTGAGTTCGTATCCCGGCTGGGGCCAAATATTTGTGCTGGCTTTTTCATCCTTGCCCCGTCTTTGATATCACCTGTATGTGGTGGAAAAGGACGTTAAACCCCCAAACACCCACCCACCCAAATATTTGTGCTGGCCTTTTTCTCGTTGCCCCGTCCGCTTTGACATTACCCTTACGTGGTGGAAAAGGACGTTAAACTCCCAAACACCCACCCACCCATCAACCCCACACATACCACTTTAACTGAGAGCAATCATCGTCAAACTTTCGAAGTGAAGTAGCAACGGAGAAACACCCATCCATTATGGCTGCACCCCCGCGTGGCAGTACTAGACGTAATCGTGATAGGGGACGGAACTCCGACGTTTGTCTCCGGTCCGGAAGCGAGTTGTCTATGGACGCCGGAATCCCCAACAGACCCAAATCTGTCTGGACGCAGAGTAACCACGCCGCTGTCACAGGCTGTCTGGGTTAGCGGGTAAAGTTGGCGAGAAATTGACAGGGTCCGCCAAACCCAATCCTAAACGTCCGCTCCGAGAAGAGCGATCTTCAACAAATGACGTAAGGCGCGCATACAACTCAAGAAACAGGGGAGAAAGGGAAGATGGACTGTGGACCATCCTATCCGACATCTCTACGCAGGAGCACTTTCAACCGCCCCCCCCCCCCCCCCAAAAAAAAAAAACAAAAAAACAAAAAACAAAACAAAAAAAACCAAAACAAACAAACAAACAAACAAACAAACAAACAACAACAATAAAAAACAACAAACAAAAACAAAACACCAACAACAACAAACAAACGAACAAAAAAAAACCCCAAACAACACCAACCCCCCCCCCCCCCCCCACAAAAAAAAACTAAATAACAAACAATAACAAAAACAACAAACAAACAAAAACACAAACAGCAACAAACAAACAAACAAAAACGGAGGGGGGAGAGTGAGGGACAACACCCCCCCCCCAAAAAAAAAAAAAAAAAAAAAAAAATCAAACAAAAAAGCAAAAAGAACAGGCCAGTGTTACGACCCCAATATCCGTCACTGCAAGACCGCCTAAACACTTTTGGGAACAAGACCCACCCTGGAAAATACTGACCCCCCTTCCCCCCTCTTCAGGATATCTCCCCCCCCCCCCACACACACACATGCGCACACACACACACATGCGCACACACACACACACACACACACACACACACACACACACACACACACACACACACACACACACACACAGAGTCTCCAGTATACTAGGGTAAGTGATACAATTCCGTGAACAATGTTTGTGACGCAAGCCTGTAGATAAATGGCGCAGACTCCCTTGAGATGTTTCTTCATGAGACATGTAGGGTACTGTTCCCAAAAACCCCAAAACTGATTATTTCATTCCGGGCCTAACTTCACTGTCGAGAATCTCTCTCTCTCTCTCTCACACACACACACACACACACACACACACACACACACACACACACACACACACACACACACACACACACACACACACTGACACACGCACGAACGCACGCAGACACACAGGCACACACACTTTTTGGTTAATGATAAAGTTCTCCCTCTCTCAAATTGGGCTAGGGGTATAGTCACATGCTGCCCTGCAAACAAGAAGGAAGCTGGACAGAACTGCAATAAGCAGCACGAAGAACGGCCGCCGACTCGCCAGCAGGCACTGGGTGAAGCGGAAAGTTTGTCCAGGAATTACCGGTTCTCTTAATTGGCCCACGCAGCTTCGGCTGGTGGTCATAAAGGGCTGCCCTTGTGAACCCTCTGTGCTTTTTGTGCATCCAATAACCAGCGTATTTATTTTTCAGCTCGACACAGCAGCTCCCAGGCACTTACCATCGTCTGTTGCTGGTTTCTATGAAAATCGATGTTACTACTGTCCAAAGATACCCTCCTGAAAGAGTCAAATCTCTTTTATAAAATATAGTCTTTCTGTGTACCACAATCTGTGATATTGTTTTTAGTCCCTGAAGAAAGGATTCTTGTACGGGATCTCATTTAAGCTACACGGATTTTTGATATATACTTACATCGTGTTTTATCGCGTGCCTTTTATTTTTAAAGACCTGGCGGAGGAAGACTTAGCTGAGCCGCGACTGAAGGGTGGGTGTGGGTGTTTGGGGGTTTAACGTCCTTTTCCACCACATAGGGTGATATCAAAGACGGGGCAACGATGAAAAAGCCAGCACAAATATTTGGCCCCAGCCGGGATCGAACTCACGACCCGAGCATTAGAAGTCCAACGCTCTACCATTCGGCCACCCCGGCTCCCCGAGTCGCGACTGAAATAGTCTTTGTCGCTTGCGCGGTGTAAAGCCCTAAATAACTAACTAACCAAAGATACCAGCGGAAAAGTAAATATAAAGCATAATTATAGATACTTTGTGCACTGCGTGTAGTTAAAATTATTCGTTTACTTACAAGCTTCGCTGCAGCTAACGTTTGGGCAGCAATAGCTATCTTCTGCAGTCTCGACGGCCAAGACAGCCGTCCATACGGCGAATCGATTCGACGATTTTGTTATCAAACAAACACAGCAGAGAAAGAAAGAAAGGAAGTAAAATGGGTTTCTGATTCACGCGATTCAAGCCGGGACGTCACCATGATAGATTTGCGCTCTCTCTCTCTCTCTCGGGGAGCCGGGATAGCCGGGTAGAGCGTTGGACTTTCAATTCTCGGGTCGTCAGTTCGAATCCCAGCTGGGGCCAAATATTTATGCTGGCTTTTTTCTCGCTGTCCCGACTTTGATATCAGCCTTACGTGGTGGAAAAGGACGTCAAACTCCCAAACACCCACCCACTCTCTCCCCCCCCCCCACACCTCCTCTCCCCACCCCCTACACACACACTTTTCCAATTCACAAATCAGTAAATCAGTCCTACTTGATCTGTTCTATGATCTTTCCTGGCGTGCCTGGTTTGACCAGAGACCAAACACGCAGTGTGGACAGTCTCTAGTCTGACCAGTTAGCGTTCCGAATCTCAGAAAACAACGCGCGTGACAGAATACCGTTATCTCCAAGAACAAAAACAAAATGCTGAATACACCGACACAATCGCACGATTTTTTTTCCTTAACGGACACCAGCACATCAAAGGAATGCACCTTATCGTGGCGCTGTTCAGAAAACCCCCTCAACATTTCAGCAATAATTAAATCGAGTGGTTTTCCGTTCCCCGCCGCGTATCCCGAGCGCCACTCGGCTTAACCCAAAATCCCGCACTTGGAGCAGAACACGGGAATGGATTTGCATGGAGAATTAACGTGCACACCTAACCAGTTCCGCTTTAACCACAGAAGAATGTTAAAGGCGCCGTTTCTAAGATTACTAGGTTCTATGTGTAATATGGAGACTTTTGTTTTTGAACAGTTGCGCTGGTGACTGCGTCCGTACGCTCAAAATTGTCTCTCTTTAAGATCAGTAGAGCTCCAAATGCAACACTATGACGTTTGATGGCCGTGCGAACGAGGAAAACTCAAAGGAAAAGCTTTTGTTTTTCTCTTGTCGGTTGCACGAACATAGCGTGCTACCTGGTCGAGCTAGCCACGAATTAGTGCTTGGTGCTTGCGCGGCTTTGAGCCCTAAAAACTCACTCACTCACTCACCTGGTCGAGTATGTCCGCAACACTGTCAGCAGCTACTGCGCGTTAGGTTTCAGTTAGCTGAACGCAAGCCTGTCTGTAGCTGTATTTGTGCGTGTGTCTAAGTGACGTGATGCTAAACACCACCAAAACAACTGAGAACGACATGTGAGCCTAAAAATCTTTAAAACTGTGCCTTTAAGGGAAAGGGTGGGTGGGTGTTTGGGGGGTTTCCGTCCTTTTCCACCACATACGGGTGATACCAAAGACGGGGCAACGATGAAAAAGCCAGCGCAAATATTTGGCCCCAGCCGGGATACGAACTCAAGACCCGAGAACTGGAAGTCCAACGCTCTACATTCGGCCACCCCGGCTCCCCGCCTTTAACGGAAAACCCTCTGCTTCTCCACATTAGGAATGCAATGAACACAGGTTACAAAGCAATGCGCTGGAGGGATTTTTTTTTTCTGCAATGCAAACATTGTGTTCGCAATGTTATGATTATCTTAGCAACGCGGGCTGCGAGTGGAGAGCAGAGGGATTGGCCCTGAATCCTCCCTAAGCGAAGTGTCAACTGAGCAAACACAGTAAAACATGTACATGGGGCGACGGTTTGCTTTCTAATCAGTGTTTAAAGTTTGCCCGTGTGTTACTGATAGCAGCAATCACTGCCGCCACTCCAGTATTCGATAAGCACTCCACAAATCTGCCTGGAACCCCACCTCAAAACTGAACTGGGACAACATCCACAGAAGCTGCGTAACGCGAGACTGACTATACTAGGGTCGATTTCAGACAGTACTGTAAACTGGTCAGTCAGAGCTGACCTCTAAGCGCCAAAGTTGCTGGACGTTAAGACCTATGATATCAAAGGCCAAGGATAAAGAGCTACACGGGTGTGCGGGTGGGTGGGTGGGTGGGTGGGTTGGTGGGTGTTTTGGAGTTTAACGTCCTTTTCCACCACATACGGGTAATATCAAAGACGGGGCAACGATGTAAACGCAAGCACAATATTTGGCCCCAGCCGGGATTCGAACTCACGACCCCAGCATTGCAAGTCCAACGCTCTACCATTTGGCCACCCCGGCTCCCCGATAAAGCTACACACTACAAGATGCAAAACATCAACTTTATATAATTATATATTTCACAGTATTTGCTAATGCAGAGTTCTGGTATCACAACGGCCATCTATTACTTCAACACGAACGAATGCTAACCGAATTTGACACTCAAAGCCTCTATGTTCCTAACGCCTCTGAGATGGAAACTGCGGTCATTTGTGACTTTGTGGCTTCTAATATTAGAGAAATACGATTTTCTTTGAGGCTACGGTTCATTTCTGAACAGACTGGGACTCGACAAATCTTCTAAAAATAGCTACTAATCAGCGTGGTCTGGCCGGTCCTCGGTCCACAACCAAATAACGTCATCTGCTCAGTACGCGGTCCGCTTTTGGGGCAACGTATACCCCGGCCAGAGTCACCACAATAGTTTCAGATGCTGTTTTGTGACTAAAGTGACTGATTTTAATGCGCGGGTTAAGCACACTCGACGAAAGGTTTTCCGCGTGCTGCTGAATGCATGTCATACGTATTACGTAAGGTCCAAGACAAAGCATGATCCTAATAATTAATGTACTATTTGTGCAGATGCTTCGACATTGGACACAGCCAGCCAGACAGCCAGATAGACACACACGACACCAGACAGACAGAGAGACAGGCACACACACACACACACACACACACACACACACACACACACACACACACCGGCACACACACACACCGGCACACACACACACACACACATACACACACACACACACACACACACACACACACACACACACACGACACCAGACAGACAGACAGACAGACAGACAGACAGACACACACACACACACACACACACACACACACACACACACACACACACACACTCCGAAACGCTATGACACGACAGGACACAATAAATAAAACACCGTGACGTTCTGCCCTGAGCAGCTTGTCCCGTGGCATTACAGGATGTGGAGGAAAATGAACAGATCGCCTAACACAACACACGACATTCTGGCCACGTCCAACCGGAAGTGTGGTGGCGACAGTGGTTCTGCCGACCGCTGTCCCCGCTTCCGCCTGCAAGTGACGCGGCGCCGGCCGAAGCGGCTGGAATCTTCCGCGCGCTGATTGGGTGGTAAGGACGCCCTACTGACAAACCTACCACCTCTTGGCATCGGTATTCCAGCCTTGCCCGTCCGTAAGTAATGACTACTACCAGACACAGTTGAATGCGACGGCCTGTGGGTCATGAGCCTCGTTTCCAAACACTTCAGTCAGTTCTGGAGGGGTGGGTGTAAGAGAGGTTAACGCCCTTTTCGACCACGTGTGGGTGATATCAAAGACGAGGCAACGAGAAAAAAAAAAGCCAGCACAAATGTTAATTTTGGCCTCAGCCGGGATTCGAACTCTACCAGGTCTGTCCGTACCTGGTGGCAAAATTGAAAAAAAAGAAAAAAGAAAGGATTGGTGTTGGATGACGCTGCACCGCGTTGACGCGATTCCCCCGGGGGAAACAGCCCGAATTTTTCGAAAGGGATAATAAAGTAGCCAAAAAAATAAAAAATAAAAACCAACAACAAACAAACAACAGACAAACAAACCAAAACAACAACAACTACTACTCGCAACCCAAGCATTGAAAGTCCAACGCACTACCATTCGGCTATCCCGGCTCCCCCCCCAAAACACTTTAGGAACGTGTCTGTGGTTTCACAAACGGTTCGAACACCGTCTGAGTCGCCGAGAACAGTTATGGACTTATCCCAACAAATTTTCCTCAGCCCTAACCCGCGCTGTGCACCAGAAAGCACGTGATCTCTCGGCTCAGTCCCTAGACTGAAGAAAGTGTTTACTAAACTGGATCCTAATGGAATAACTCCCGAAATTTATTTTTAAAAAGTTATCAACGTGAAAACTAATGACCCCAAAGGACCCCCTAACGCAATTCGATAATGACTTTCAACCTTCAAATCGACCTGGGCCCGTATGTAGTAGTCGAGGTTAGGGCTTTTAGCCCTGGGTTAGAATCTAACCTTGAACTAAACTAGCTCTAGGATTTTTTTTATTTTTTTTTTAAATCAAGAAGCGGGGCCCATTCCAGCAAAGTGCCTAAGCTGTTTTAGCAGGAATATTTCTTCCTGTCTTCGCTTCCTTTTTCGTTTAATTTTGCTTTTGGGTTTCTTTTGTTCTAGTCTGGTTAGGCCCGTGGCCGTGTGTTAAATTAACCTCGACTTTTACACGGGCCATGGAGCTTCGTCCCTGGGCTTAATGCCCCCCCCCCCCCCCCCCCGCCCACCCTCTTCCCACCTGTTACGCATCCAAAAATGAAACAAGTGGTGCGTATTCTGCACTAAGAAAAGACACAACCACTCTCTTTTCTCCGCCCCCCATCTACCGCGCAAATTTCACTGCACTGAGTGACGCAGGCTAGCGAGTACTTCGACATCAAATTTTCATCGGAGTTAATTAGCACAAGCACGACTGAACGCCGCCAGCCACCGAATAACTGTCGCATCCAATATCGCCTCGCCTTTCCCTCTTTGCAACCACCGCCTTCCACAGGTCACGTTCACGCCTCTGCCGCCCGCCCCGATCAGTGCAACCTCGGCTTGTTACTTACGTGGCTAAACAGGAAAAGACTTTGGTGGTCTACGTCTATTTTTCGCGAACGCCTTCCGCCCGTTTTTCACACGGGTTCGAAATAGTGCAGTCTCATCAAAATCCACAAAGTCTACGCACCTCTACTGGCCCTAGTGCGCAGACCAGGGGCATCCTCTCTTACAAACCTAAATAATTGTTTCTCTGTGACGGCGAAAACAGTGAACGCTATCATCAGCAAATGATCTTATTAGCACTGTCAAGGGTTAACCCTTAGTGACATCAAGTCTAAGCACCCTTAGAACCCAGACCGAGGACATCCTCTCTGAATAATTCAGACCTGAAAAATTGTTTCTCTGTGACGGCGAAAACAGTGGACGCTAACATCAGCAAATGATCATATTAGCACTGATAGTTTTTACCCTTAGTGCCATCAAGTCTACGCAGCCCTAGAACCCGGACCTAGGGCATCCTCTATTACAACCCCCCCCCCCCCTCCCCAAAACCCCAAAAAACAAAAAACCTTGAATGATAGTTTTCCATGACGAAAAAAAAAAAAAAGAAAAAAAAGGGGGGGGGGGGGGGTATATGAACAGATGATCTGATCTGTATTAAAGACTTCTCCAAAGTGACATCTCCACTTATGCTTACAAAAGAGCACATTAATTTTGCCGTCATACATTCTTTGTCAGAGAGAAACCGGAGATGATTAAAACGTCTTACAATCTGAGAACCTTTCATCGTAATAATGGGCATTTTCACGGATGACAGCTGAGGGGCCAAGTCACCATGACAATGACCAAGGACGGGTGATGGGGGTGGTAGGTCTAGTTCAAGAGACAAAGGGGGGGGGGGGAATGCCGTAAGTGTGCTGGCTATGCCGTTTGACAGAGATTCCCTATACATGTAATCTGAACACCTGTGACTGCCCCCCATAAAGCTGGTACTTTAGCGTTTCAAGAAAATTAAATTCCTTAGACATGCCACAAAAAAAAAAAAAAAAAAAAAAAAAATGAGACACGCCTAGCCATATGCGATATATTATAATAATTTGAGAGCTGCAGGTTTTCCAGACACTCTGAAAACGTGAAAAGCCTTGTCATGACCAGTGTTACAGTCATGTCTGTCACTGTCCCCACAAAGCTAGCGCTTAAGCGTTTCCACAACATTTGAACCCCTAAACATGCAAAATAACCAGACATGCCGGCCTAGCCATACGCGATGTATTTTGAAAGTCATAAGTTTAACTAAGACTCAGAACCCGTAAAAAAAAAAAAAAAAAGCCTTGTCATTACGAGTGTTACAGTCATGTCTGTGAAGAGCTAAACACACCAATATCAAGCCCAGAAGATAACACAGATAGCGAACGCTGTCTTCGCAACTGTGGTCCGAGTGCAGATGTATTGCTGATTGCTGTGTGTGGAGTGGTGCTCGAGGCCGATAACGCGCTGCACGCACCTGTCGTCTTGCTGCAATCCTCCTGTCGGGTTTTGACTGTCTGATAACTTAAGTCTGGAAGGATAAGAGGAAGGATAGGGTGGGATGGACGCACCTGCTTACTTTGTCCTTGAAAAGCCGGGATTTCACATTTTATGTGCCTTTTGTGGTTTTTTTTGTTTGTTTTTAGTGGGGTCTTT
The DNA here is from genome assembly GCA_018292915.2 of Batillaria attramentaria. Taxonomy (NCBI): domain Eukaryota; kingdom Metazoa; phylum Mollusca; class Gastropoda; family Batillariidae; genus Batillaria; species Batillaria attramentaria. The sequence continues at coordinate 870,236 of JACVVK020000050.1, read as the reverse complement.
TTGTAATCTTTGTTGTTGTTGTTTTTTTCTTGAGGTGGGGGATGAGGGGCCGGGGTTAGGGGGAAAGAGTGGGTGGGGAATGGTGGTGGGAGCGGGGTAGATACTGGACAGTGACAGGAAGTATGGGTGGGAGACCAGCAGCGAAAGTGTGGTAATAATCTGCGTGTGTGTGTGTGTGTGTGTGTGTGTGTGTGTGTGTGTGTGTGTGTGTGTGTGTGTGTGTGTGTGTGCGTGCG
>JACVVK020000050.1:835000-865000 GCA_018292915.2 Batillaria attramentaria | reverse complement strand
TTGGTCTGGCTTCGTGCATTTCACGGAAATGTTTTTTTTTTTTTTTTTTTTAAAGGAACACAATGTTTGTTTGAAAAAGAGTGTAATCTCTCTCTCTCTCTCTCATCCGGGATGGCGGAATGGTAGAGCGTTGGACTTTCAATGCTCGGGTCGTGAGTTCGAATAAAGGCTGAGGTAAAATATTTGTGCTGGCCTTTTTTTTTTTTTTTGGCTCGTCTTTAATATCACCCAAACGTGGTGGAAAAGGACCCGCCAACCATCACTCTCTCCACCCTCACACACACACACACACACACACACACCTCCGTCTAATGAAGTGTTTTCTGTCAGCTCAGCACGTGCACACAAGCTAACTGGGACGACACACACGGCCCTGATGGCGGGCGATGCGCGGCAAATAGTGGCGACCTCCTTAGTTGGGTCACGGGTCCCACTCGGCCGTTTCCCTGGCAAATTTGGCTTGGCCTCCCGTCAAGATGGGGCAAGCGTGCCACAAGGTGACGACGGGTCAGCCGTCACATTAAATGGACGTGCCGCACGGGTGATGACCCCGCTGACCGGTGTGTCGTGGCAAACTTGCTGAATGTGCGTGGAGCTGACTTGACTGCGTCTCACCTCTCTCAGAACTGACAATCAATATGCGAAGCTGCCTTTTTTTTGGGGGGGGGGGGGGGGGGAGACCGGGGTCGGCACGTGGGCTATAGAGGTAGGGGACAGGAGAAGTTACATCAGCGTTGTTCTCGATGCTCGTTGTTTATTAACGGGAAAATGTGTCAACCGCCTGTGGAAGGCTATGGCAAATGGGTCAAATGTGTGCACAGAACCACGACACAAAGGTCAATTGTCGGTGCAAAACCATGACACAGGTGTCAACTGTCTGTGAAAACCCGTGACACGAGGGTCTACTCTCTGTGCACAATTAGGTCACATGTCAACAGGCTATGCAAGCCCGTGACACATGGGTCAAAGCTATGACACAAGCGTCAATGTCTCACCAGTGGTAAAATGCACTCTCGTTCGCCGGAGGGACTGAAGTGCGACACCGTCGCGGGCTCGCCAGTGAAGAGAACACCGCCCTATTTGTTCCTCGCCGCGCCAGTCAACCGCCGCTTTCGCTCTTTATGTATTGTCCAGCGCCTGGCCGGTGGTGCAGCTGGAAGCCAAAGTGTGTCGCAACTACTACATGGAACCTATCAAATTCTGGAAGGCAATACGACAAAATCCTCTGGTGCTTGCGGTGGTGCCAGGAAACACACACCCCCAGTACTGATGCGGCGTGTCTTTTACATGTACAGTACCAGCTTCAAGAAAGGCCAGTCGAAACGCTGCCTGAAAGAACAGTGCTGTTGGTGTTATTCTTGGACAAACTCAAACAGATGCATTTTGACGCGATCAGATGAACTAGTCCATCACTCTTACTGGCATGTTAATGTTTTCCCCTTTTTAATTGCTGCCTGCTTACCAAACGATGGCGGAAATACAGGGGGGGGGGGGGGGGGGGGGGGGTTTGGGAGTTTAACGTCCTTTTCCAGCACACACGGGTTATATCAAAGACGGGGACAACGATGAAAAAGCCAGCACAAATATTTGACCCAAGCCGGGATACGAACTCAGGACCCGAGCAATAGAAGTCCAACGCTCCCACCCAGTTCGGCCACCCAGGTTAGAGGCCGTTCAGTACCCACAGTCGTCTTATCTTCAGATCGGACCAACGTACCAAATGTTGAAAGCACATCGCAACGGCAAACACAGTTATCGACTAAACGAGGAATACGGAGAGAGAAAGAGAGAGAGAGGGGGGTGGGGGGGGGGGGGGCTGAAGAACTGACTGAAACAGGCCAGAGGCTTGCAGGCATTAACTCTTTGACGACGAAGCACAATTTCTAACACACGATTTCCTATAGGAAATCGTGTGTTAGAATTTGTGCTTCGTCGTCAAAGAGTTAAAGGCCTATCTTAGGAGCCGTCCTTGCTAATCTTGGATACATTTCTAGAAACGATTTCGGGGGGAAAAAGGAAGGAGAAAAAAGAAGGACATAAGTCATACACACTACAAAAGTGACAGAGAAATTGGAACTGAACAAAAGCAATTTGAACAAGTTATATAGCAGGGATTTAGAGAGAGAGAGAGAGAGAGAGAGAGAGAGAGAGAGAGAGAGAGAGAGAGACTTGCATAGCCGCCAGAGAACACCAAAACGATTACTTTTTTGCTGGCCAATCGATTTTTTGTGTGTGGTTGGTTCCCACGACGTACCGAAGGATTTTTTTGCAACATGACAACAAACGAAAGTGCGGTTACCAGATTTCTTCTCAGGAACAACAGCCAAAAATATCTTCAACATTAAGAGGAAATGCGAGAACTCTACCTGAAGTTTCTACAGGTGTTTCTGACTCCTGAGACGGAGCACACATACAAAGATAATGTCTGCATTCACATTGCTAGGATCGAAATCAAAAGGCTGTTCCGTGGATAACCTCTGTGTGTGTGTGTGTGTGTGTGTGTGTGTGTGTGTGTGTGTGTGTGTGTGTGTGTGTGTGTGTGCTGCCCTGTCTGATGTGCTAAAAGTGTATCGGGGGGGGGGGGGGGGGGTGTTGGGGATTTGACGTCCTTTTCCAGGCCACTGGACGGACAAAGCGATTACTCGGGTGTACTGAAAACATTCAGCTGAACTCAGACCGGCAAACAGAAGAATATACAAGAGAAGGGTGGATGGGTGTTTGGGGGTTTAACGTCCTTTTCCACCACATACGGGTGATATCAGAGACGGGGCAACGATGAAAAAGCCAGCACAAATATTTGGCCCCAGCCGGGATACGAACTCAGGACCCGAGAACTGGAAGTCCAACGCTCTACGGTACCATTCCGCGCCCCCGGCTCCCCTAAAAGTGTATCTGATTTCAATTAGCACACACACACACACACACACACACACACACACACACACACACACACACACACACACACACACACACACACACGCCCACAATAAAATAAAAAGGTCCTAGTGTGGCACCTTCTTCTTCATCTTTTTTCCCAGGATAGGCTCCAAACTACGGTACAATTTTCAGCCTGACGCCCGTGCGTCATCAAAACTGGGCCAAGCTACAGTTTTCAATAAAGGTCGTTGGTCGTTGTCTACAGTCGCTGGCATCTCATTTCTCTGGCCACATATTCACAATCTCGTGACCTTTCTTCAGTGTTGGACTGATCGCCTGATTCATCAAGCCTACTGGAACCCGGCGTTACATGTCGCTTTCCGGACCTCATGGAGGTGTATGTATATGTTCTTGTCTTTTGGCTGACCACCTTGAGGCCTCTCGGTCAACACGCGGAAAAGCGGCCGCACTATGTCGACCGAGACACCGCAATCCATATCGCCCGCCCATCCCACCCTCCCGTGTCAACACTGCCTTGTCCACCAGCCTTGTTTGTCCCCAACTGCATGTTTTTCACCTCCATATTAGCCCGCCTCCTCCCGGGACGAGGCTCAACATGGCCTTGGCCGCCATATTTGAGGTATGAAGCGACCTCTGACCTCTAGTGTTTAATCCGCCTCCCAGACACAAGAGTTCGCTTCCCCCCCCCCCCCCCCCCCGACTTCCGGCGGTGGGACTGGGAGGGCGTGATCCCGGGAGAGAACTTTTAACACCGACCCCCGGCATTTTTATGTCAAAACAAAGACAGTGGGGCCCATCTCCTGAAGCCAGGATAAAGACGCTGTATGCCCGTCGACCGACACTGTCATGCGAATAAACAGAGCCGGCCAAAAAACCCATGTTTTGCTGCGGACATGCATTATCGGCAAACAGCACAGCCCACTTCACTCGTGACATGCTGGAACACTTGCAACCCAACAGCTTACCTTGATTAGCTCGGCAGTTGCATCGTCTTCATCGCTAACACCATTACCATCCTAACCACAACAATGAGCTTACAAGGGAAAAGGCGCAGCAAATGAACATTTTTTTTTTAAATCAAAATCTTTTAAAAATCGTAACAGTCTAACAGTCAACAGTACAGAAGCAGAGATGAAATTGCCGGGAATACATGCTGATGACTTGATAAAACTGATATCGATGAAAATAGTTCAATCAGTTTGGTACGGTTATGATAGAGCCGACAATAAATTAAACAGCATTTCATGAATATTCTCGTGAGGCAGTGCGAGCGGAGGTGTGCGTGCGTGCGTGTGTGTGTGTGTGTGTGTGTGTGTGTGTGTGTGTGTGTGTGTGTGTGTGTGTGTGTGTGTGTGTGTGTGTGTGTGTGTGTAAGAGTGGGGAGGGGGGGGGGGACAAAGTGGGCAGAAATGGGTTTCATCAAACCTCATTCCCTGCCGGAAGAAACCATAAACATTCGCTCTCTAACCTCCAGTCGATATTTCTGCAAAACCAATACAGCCAAAGGGTTGCTTTCTTATTGCCTTTTTTTGTTTTGTTTTTTGTTTAAAAAATCTGAGTTACAGAATGGAACGAAAATTAATCCATAGGGTTTTGGAAGTTTTTGTCATCTACAGTCATTTGCGTAACAGTTCACAGCTATGCCCAGCAGGGAGCAACTGCCGTGCCGAAGGGGAAAAAACAACAACCCCAAAACAACCCAAAAACAAACAAAACAAAAACAAAAAAAAGAGAAAGGAAGAAAAACAAAAAGAAAGAAAAAGGCCCGTAGTTACAAAAGCCGATTTTCCTGCCTGGGCTCAGCGACCGCCTACATTTTTTTGTGGCTAGACATTAGCCGGGAGGGACCCAACAAGCCATACAGCTGGCATGCTGGCTTCATTCACAGAACCACCAAGGGAGGGCAGGCGCGAATGTCGACCGTGTCACCTCAATGGTACAAGCTGAGCAGAATGACATGTACGTCTAGGTCACCACTTCTGTTTTAGCAGTTATTGGTAAACCTTTCCACAGTCCTGAAATGAGATGAACCTCGTGTTTATTTTCAATACACGTCTGGTATCATTTTGAATCACGACCAACACTTAAACATTAATGCTGGTATATCTAGGTCACAACTTCCATCTAAGCAGCTACCGGTAAACCTTTCCACAGCCCTGAAATGAGATGAACCTCGTGTCTATTTTCAATACACGTCTGGTATCATTTTGAATCACGACCAACACTTAAACATTAATGCTGGTATATCTAGGTCACAACTTCCATCTAAGCAGCTACCGGTAAACCTTTCCACAGTCCTGAAATGAGATGAACCTCGTGTCTATTTTCAATACACGTCTGGTATCATTTTGAATCACGACCAACACTTAAACATTAATGCTGGTATATCTAGGTCACAACTTCCATCTAAGCAGCTACCGGTAAACCTTTCCACAGTCCTGAAATGAGATGAACCTCGTGTCTATTTTCAATACACGTCTGGTATCATTTTGAATCACGACCAACACTTAAACATTAATGCTGGTATATCTAGGTCACAACTTCCATCTAAGCAGCTACCGGTAAACCTTTCCACAGTCCTGAAATGAGATGAACCTCATGTCTATTTTCAATACACGTCTGGTATCATTTTGAATCACGACCAACATTTAAAACATTAATATTGGTATATCTAGGTCACAACTTCCATCTAAGCAGCTACCGGTAAACCTTTCCACAGTCCTGAAATGAGATGAACCTCGTGTCTATTTTCAATACACGTCTGGTATCATTTTGAATCACGACCAACACTTAAACATTAATGCTGGTATATCTAGGTCACAACTTCCATCTAAGCAGCTACCGGTAAACCTTTCCACAGTCCTGAAATGAGATGAACCTCATGTCTATTTTCAATACACGTCTGGTATCATTTTGAATCACGACCAACATTTAAAACATTAATATTGGTATATCTAGGTCACAACTTCCATCTAAGCAGCTACCGGTAAACCTTTCCACAGTCCTGAAATGAGATGAACCTCGTGTCTATTTTCAATACACGTCTGGTATCATTTTGAATCACGACCAACACTTAAACATTAATGCTGGTATATCTAGGTCACAACTTCCATCTAAGCAGCTACCGGTAAACCTTTCCACAGTCCTGAAATGAGATGAACCTCATGTCTATTTTCAATACACGTCTGGTATCATTTTGAATCACGACCAACATTTAAAACATTAATATTGGTATATCTAGGTCACAACTTCCATCTAAGCAGCTACAGGTAAACCTTTCCACAGTCCTGAAATGAGATGAACCTCGTGTCTATTTTCAATACACGTCTGGTATCATTTTGAATCACGACCAACACTTAAACATTAATGCTGGTATATCTACGTCACAACTTCCATCTAAGCAGCTACCGGTAAACCTTTCCACAGTCCTGAAATGAGATGAAACTCGTGTCTATTTTCAATACACGTCTGGTATCATTTTGAATCACGACCAACACTTAAACATTAATGCTGGTATATCTAGGTCACAACTTCCATCTAAGCAGCTACCGGTAAACCTTTCCACAGTCCTGAAATGAGATGAACCTCGTGTCTATTTTCAATAGACGTCTGGTATCATCACGACCAACATTTAAACATACTGATAAATCACAGGATGGATAGTCCCGTGTCAACAGGCAGCAAGGATGTTTCCACGAAGACACACTTACAGACTTCTTAATGTATTTTTTTTTAACAGTAAGTAATAATAATAAATAGTAAGTGAGCAAATTAAGGGTAGCGTCCAGAATCTCAGGAAGTCAGTTTTCAGCAGGTAAGTTCCTGGTAACCCGTGACCCATACCCCCAACCGCACCTGCTCCTAAAGTTTTACGTTGCCGTGCAGGGCCCGCATGTAAAGTCGGGGGTAGGGAGTATAGCCCCGGGTTAGAGTCTAACCTCGAACTAAACTAGCTCTAGGGTTAAATTTTCTGTTGTTTTTTTGTTACTTCAGGAAGCGGGTCCATCTAGCACGGTGCCTATGCCGTTATAGAAGGGGTTTTGTCTTTCTTTCTTCGCTTCCCTTTTTTTATTTAATTTTGTTTTGGGGTTTCTTTTGTCCTAGTTTGGGTTAGGCCCGTAGCCGTGGGTTAAATTAACCTCGAGTTTTACAAACGGGCCCAGATTTTTACAATTGCTCTTCGTAACTTCAAATTTCAATGAAAACCACCATTCTCCAAGTTTCATATTCACACCTTTACACACAAAACACCTCTGACCGAGTGAGGATACCATAGAACCGTGCAGTACCCACACTCAGCGGGGAGGGGAGGCAACAAGGAAAAAAAAATGCCCTAAGACCTCAACGCGAGCTGGCCTTTCGGCTTCAATAAACCGGCAACGGACAAAAAAATGTTCACGTCGGCTTGTCAAGAAAAATGGGGAAATTTGTTCAGCAAATCAAGAGATGTACACAGAAATGCGGCGCGAGTTTGACGGGGACAGAAACACGCACGTTCCCTGTGTTGACGGACAATCAGACTTGGCCGCCGGGCTCTTAGCAAATAATATGGCGCCCCGGACGCTGGTTGGGCCCTTATTGTGAAGAGGAAAACACATACCTATCTGCTTTCAAAAACGGGAAATCCGCATGAAGAGAGAGAGAGAGAGACAGAGGACGGACCACCAGGCAATGCAGGTGTGTGTGTGTGTGAACAAGACATGTCGGTGGTAGAGCGTCAGGGAGTTAAACTAGCTGAACTGTAAACCACACACACACACACACACACACACACACACACACACACACACACACAGAGAGAGAGAGAGAGAGAGAGGGTGGGCGGGAAGGAGAAAGAGCAGTCAGCATTTCACGCCAAAAATCGCGAGCAAATAAAACGTTATGCCACTGAGAAATGAAACAGTTCCTTTGGCTGCCTGAACTCTTTATGGAATTTTATGAACTTGCCGGCAACTAACAGAATGCACAAAAAAGAAAAAAGGGACAGAATAACAGCATTTCAAAAACTGAGCAACGTGACAAAGTGAATGCACATATATTTGTGGAGAATAATGAGCGTAGACAAAAACGGGGAAGGGGAGGGAGCACGCAATGGAGCAGTGGTCTACCCCCCCCCCCTACCTCTTTTTTTTGGGAGGGGGGGGGGGGCGAGGGGGGAGGGTTAAGTTCTCTTTATTTCCCCACAGGTGAGGGGAGCCGGGATAGCAGAATGGTAGAGTGTTGGACTCTCAATTATTCTCGGGTCGTGAGTTCGATTCCCGGCTGGGGCCAAATATTTGTGCTGGCCTTCTTCTCGTCGCCCCGTCTTTGACATCACCCATACGTGGTGGAAAAGGACGTTAAACTCCCAAACACCCACCCACCCACCCCTCCCCCCAGGTGGAGCAAATACAGCACTAAAGTGACAATGAACAGAAGTTTCCCGCTGGTCGGTGCAACACAGTCTAACCAGCAGCTGCTTCTTTGAGACGGAGACGGGGGAACTGCGGAAGAAGAAGGAAGTAAGAAGAGAAGACAATGTCCGCCCAGACCCTTGCCTCGGCCACGGCCAGTAGTGACGGCATTGATCACTCTCATTAGGAATTCTTTTGACGGCACTAGCGGGTACCGTAAATCAGGCCACACACACACTACCCATGGAGTCTGCTCTTTTCATTACTGCCACCATGATGCCCATAAATTACTGATGAAGGGCGAGAACTCAAGAGTGTGGACAATAATCTCCCTTGATTTTTTCGCGTCGCCTGCGAGTGTGCACCCGAGGTGTGGGCGTCGTCAACGATGCACGGCAGGGACTTCTTTTGGGTGGGCATGGTTTATGTCAGTCATCCATTTTCCATGAGGCGAGGAGAGAAACGGGCAGACAGCTCATCAGACGGTTGAGGGCCTTGCTGAAATTTGTACTATCACTGAGAGATCTGAACCTGGTGGTAAGACGATCATTTTGTTTGGTTGCCTGGCGTTAGATACCAGTTATCAATTAGTCAAGTCAACGTCTCCCACAGCCTAAACGGAAGAACGCCTCGGAAACCTCAAAGATTTGTAACGGGGAAAGAAAGGGATAAGATCAGTGATAAAATTCCGGAGAAAGGTCCAAATCTGGGAAGAAAGAACGTGGAGGATTTAAAGCCGTATGGACGACAAAACGCAAATCACCAACCTTTGCGACACCAAACTGGGAAGAAAAACAAGAAGAAGCAGGCTGGGGAATTGCTGAGGGGGAGAAAGAAGACTGAAACCTAGGTCGGGGTGCAGAGGCAGCGCCCTGCTGGGGGGACCACAGGGGCAATGCCGTACTTAAGAATTTGTTTTTAAAAAGCATTAAAAGCATTTTTAAAGGCATTTAGTAGCATTTCTTGGCAGCATCCAAAAGTAAAATACTGCCTTGGTACTGACATGCAAGTCTTCAAGAATGCAGTTCATGATATATTACTGTGTGTGCAACCTTCATCCCTTCTTCCTTTTCTTTAGTTGAAACTTTGATTTTTTTTTCTGAAAGGATAGGAAATTTGGCTAAAAAAATTGCCAAATGACCGCAAGTTCCTCAGTCAGAAGAAGAAGAAGGAGAAAATCGCCCTGTGAAGTGAATCAGAATGACTAACACCAATGAGGTGGTGACGATGCTGATGTAAAGCGCCCACAACCCTTCTTTTCCCAACACCAGTTCACCGTGATGGATGTCCCTCGCTCATCCGCTGTCAACCTTTCCTAGGGGTGTCAAGACAGCGATTGCTTGAACCTATTCCTCACGCCTCAACACTTCACGTTTTTTTGCGCTGGGCATGTATAACCTCTCCTGGTGATTTACAATAATAACGACAACATGTTGCCATCAATTTTCGGGTTATCGCCAACCTTACAGGCTCGTTCAATGACGTGTATGACTTCTAACTGCTTTGCTAAATGTCACATACATCACCAGATTTAAACGGTTTACAGCGCTAAGGCTGTCCTGTGCGTCATAGTATGGTGGTATACTCAGAAAAGGAAAGCCGTGTCCGAAAAAGGGCCACGCAGTTCGTCTTTTTTTCCCCCTTCCGTCCTTTTCTTTCTTGGGACGGTGATGGTGGTGGGGTGTCAATGTTTACCACTTTTATGCATAGCTATGGGAAGGGTGCACTTGATGTTTCATGCACAGTCCGATTCATCTGACTCAGGAATGGCTCCTGAGTCAGATTCCTACATCAACAAAGGTTGTTTGGAGCATTGTGGCGTGGCACAGATTTTGACCGTGTGTCGGTTGGGTTGGGTGGAATCAAAGGTGTGACAACTTTAAGATCCTACCGTGACATTGCAATCGTTACAAATCCCGAACGAAGTCGCTGTAAACAGAGTTACAACAGGAAAATGTTTTCCTTTTCAGGGTCTTTTCCATTACAGTTTGACTTTGTTGCTCTCTGTTGCACCATCTTGGATGCGCCACGGACAGATTTCCAACCGTGTTTTCCGAATAGTGTGCTACAAACTCTAGTCTATAGAGTTTGTAGTATACGAACTACAGACTTCAACATAAGTCAAGGACCACTTGCAAATTTGGCTAAAATTCCTGGAAGATGTCCGTGCAGCACATGGTGGTTTTTCAGCTTCAGCAAGCTTTGCAGGATGCATTGTTAACCCTTTAACACTTTCACAGACAAAAAATTTGAAAGATTCCTTGATCTCTATTTTTTGTGAATTCTTAAAAATTAGACCTGTCTGTCAGGGTGGTCCTTGACTTATGTTGAAGTCTGTATTTCATACACAACTAGGCGCAGCCGATAATGGGCACCTCCTACAAACAAGAGAAGGCAACCCGAAAATTTTACAGTTCATCCTGACTGCCGTGACTGCAACACTGACAGCACGCACAAAATCTCAGACAAATCATCCTTGCATTCCACCTCACACTGAGAACAGCCGCGTCAGATCAACAGAAGCGGATGCACTGTTCCCTATTAAGGAACCAGATTCAAGAGAAAGCGGATAATTCAAATTTTCGACGAGGCAATAAAACGAAATGCACTTTCTGTGTCGCCACCACACTCAAGATCTGCATCCGTGAATCTGGCTGATCTCTGCTGTGGCAGAGGCGCTTGAAGGATCGCGAAATGCTAACTGTATACCCTTGAATCATCTTTTACACTGCCTGCTGACAGCAATCTGAAAGTGATGGCACACAAATGTTTGCTTAGTCAACAAAAGCTAACATTGAAATGCCTCAGGATGCTATCCTCAATCTCAGCGCAGCATTGTGTCTGCGCCCCTTTTCCCACATTCGCTCTCTAAAAAGTACCATCCACCCGGCAAGTACCTGAGATACCTGGCATCGGCAGACCCGAGCCATTCTTGTTCTGAGACCTTATGTCAACATCCGTCTGTACCTTGTGCCATCAAAGGGACTAATAACCCTTTCTGAGCCAGTCAGCCTCCGACTCCCAACGAGACAATTAACCCTCTTTCTGCTCAGTAACCGTGGCCAATCCGCTCCATCTTCTGTTGACACGCCCCTCCTCCACAAGCAGTTCTCTTTTTGCCGATTTCCCGCATGCCTACCTCGCCCAAAGACCGCTTTTACTAAGACCAATAGCACAATACCAATATGCCATGGGCCCTTGAGTAGGGGACAATAAAGATATGATTTACACAGCCACCAGCTCTAAACTGGAGAGCACCGGGGCCATAAAGTAAGGGGGCGGTTGTCGCTTTTCTACACAGACCCAGCCCAGGTACTTTTTCCCCTCCTGCTACTACAGAAGCAGGACTTTTGATAGGGCTGTATAGGTATTGATTGTCCGGACAGATGGGACAGCGGTGTGAAAGAGGGAGACGAACAAAGGGCGTGGCGCGGCCCGGGGAGGGTCTACAAGCCAGTGTACGGGTATAACGTACCCGGGGTTCCATTCACACCTTGTTTACTCGGGACCCCTAGACGTGCCAAACGCTTGATCGGTACCCTTTCAGTCGGCGGACACAGAGCGGGAAATCACTATCATAAAATACTCTAAGACTCGTACATTTTCCTTTAATACTACTAGATGAAACTCCCAGCGGGTTTTTTTTTTTTTTTTTTTTCCTGTGGCAGTTGTTGTACCTACGCGCAAAGGAAAGGTCAAAATCTGTTGCCATTTTCAGTCAGCGAACACTGAGTGGGAAATCACTATCATAATATACTCTAAGACTCGTACGTTTTCATTAATACTATTAGATGAAACTCCCTGAGGTTTTGCTTTGTTTTGTTGTTATTTTGCCGTGGTAGTAGTTGTACTTGGGCAAAAACAGGGTCAAAATCTGTTGCCATTTTTTTCAGTTGGCGGACGCAGAGAAGTAAATCACTATCATAAAATACTCCAAGACTCGTTCTACTACTAGATGAAACTCCCAGTTTTTGCTGCTGTTGTTGTTGTTGTACCTAGGCACAGAAAAGGTCAGCCGGTGAGTAAGAGCAGGAAATCACTATCATAAAATTAAGACGCGTACATTTTCCTCCATACTACTACACGACACTCCTCTTTTTTCTAGCTATGGTCATTGCCGTACCAAAGCAAAGAAAACGTCAAAATTTGCTGAAGTTCTCAGAGTTCCCAACAGCTTATCTCATCATCTTATCATCTCAAGACTGCAGCAACGTCTGAAGAACGCCGATGTGAATGGTTCCTGCATGTCATGATGATATACCCGACGATTCGATACCTTTGGTTTAAACAGTTTTATTCGTTTTGAACAAGTATTTTTGTTGTTGTTGTTGTTGTTTTGTGAGTACACATAGACCCCCCCCCCTCTCTCTCTTTGCTCTAATTAATTACTGCCATTGCAATACCGTTAACATGCACTTGTTTGACCCCTGAGCATTATCGTAAGCCCTGCTTGTTCAAATTTGTTTATTTACTTTGAACATATTGTATTGCAATAAACTTGTTTAAACCAACAAATATACATATGCACTTTCACACAATTTTCACGAGGCCGAGCACAACAAGTCAAAAACTTATAAGTGTGCTCATAAGTACAGAAACATGTGCGGTGGAACGTCAAATACAGTGTTATGGTAGGACAGATCTGTAAAGAGATAGGAAAGGGATAGAGAGAATGGCCAATAAGTACTGTACAAAGAAAAATGCAGTGGGACTGTGGTTTCAACGGTGGCAGCGGGTTGGCGACTGCTAATCGTAATCGGAACTTAGGTGTCAAAGCGACCTGATATTTCTATAAAGCGCTGTACAGTTTCAAAAAGATTTAAATTATCATTCAAATAAAGACTGCGATTCCCTCTCAAGAGGTGTCGACGTTGTAGTTATATGCGACCAGCATGAGACGCAATGCCAAACAGTTAATTCCACACACGATTTCACTGTAAAATCTGCACTCTGTAATGTCTGTACGGGCCTACGCAGCGTGCATTTTTTTTTTTTTTAATCAACGCCGATACCTCGTTTCCAAGATACTAAGACAACAGAACATTTATTCGCCCATTCCGCTGCAGCTCTCGTCTCGTTGCTAAGCTGTAACCAACGACCTCAGTCTGCGCAAAAACCTTCAGCCGACAGTGACAAACATTAAAACCTGCAAAAAACGCGAAGAATAGGGGGACCGGCCGCCTCCATAAACGAACGTAGCGAATTCACACAATAAATCGTTGACGTTTACAACCCGCAGGGAGCCCCTTCGGATATGCAAATCACCACACATCAAAAAACCCGTTACGCGAACCGACACCGTATCTACGAGAAAGAAGGAGAAAATGGCGTTAGGTGAGAGAACTGATCTAGATGAAAGACAATGATGGGTGTTTTAACCCGCGCTTGTTGGTGTCCGTAAACAATGTCAAACAGCAGAGATACGGCCAACGAATCTTGTGACACTGAGTGGGGATTACACAACAGCCTCTGTCGCGTTTTAAATTTCAATATCTAAACTACGCAGTATCTGTTGATCAACAGCTTTCAAAGTTGTGTGTGTGTGTGTGTGTGTGTGTGTGTGTGTGTGTGTGTGTGTGTGTGTGTGTGTGGTTTTTCAATGACTTGTCTCAAATCAAGGACGAAGGGCGAAAAACGTATACATACACGTATACATTGTCCCTTCTTTTTCCAGTGGGGAGTATTACCTGTACGCTTTAACATTATTCTTTTGCATTACTTTTTTCGTCGCGTTTCCGTCCGTCAAATGAAGCTGCCTAAATGTTTCCAACAGGTAGATTGTGAAAATATCCTTTCGGTATGCCCAGAAAACGTGTATAACAAACCGAACTCCTTCTCCTCTCTCTCTCTCTTTCTCTGTCACACACACACACACACACACACACACACACACACACACACACACACACACACACACACCATACCAACCTTTTCTGGCACCTTGGTCAGAGCCTTGTTGAGACAGGCCACAACATCACTGGCCGGACACAGGGACTGGAACCTCAGCAGCAGCAATGTTTTCCACAGGTCCGTGCTGGTCGGGAACCGCTGAACCCCGAGCTGCCCCACTCTCTCCGCCTCCTCCACCTGCAGGGATTCGGTCAACAGGCGCACCTGGTGCACGACAAATGGAAGATCGCAATGCCATGCTCAGGGATTAAATGTTGCATGTTTCAGAGGGAGGAAACGTGTGTAGCATTGAGTGACGCAACTTTACGGGATGGTGCAGATTTCGCAGCGCAGCAGCAAGTGTCAATGATTAAACACACACACACACACACACACACACACACACACACACACACACCAAGACGGTGACGTTTTTTTTTTTTTTTTTTTTTCTTTTCCAGACAATACATACTTTCATGCACACAGTGATGTAACGAAATCTGCGTCACTGACACCTTACGTGCAACAATGCTTTGCTGCGTTCTTTTTGGCGGGAGTTGTGAGACGTGTGTGTGTGTGTGTGTGTGTGTGTGTGTGTGTGTGTGTGTGTGTGTGTGTGTGTGTGTGAGTGAGAGAGAGAGAGAGAGAGAGAGAGAGAGAGAGAGAGAGAGAGAGAGAGAGAGAAACAGACAAGAGAGGCAAAGGCACGCAGATGCAAAACAGACACGTTATGCTAAGGGTGGCTGGGGCATGTTTCCCTGGATTATGTTTTTAAATCAAACTAAAAATCTGTGTAATTTGGTGCATTTTGGCATAATTTTAAATGTTTCAAAGGAAGAAACACTTTTTTTAAAAGGACATTTTAAGACTTGGGTTACTCGTTGAGGTACGAAAACTGTTAACATTTTCATTACTACTGAGTACTGACGGACACAGCCTGAAGAATGCCACAAAGACTCAAAACTGAATGGCAAATGGGCAGACGTCCACTTACCCATTCCAAGAACATATCCGCCGTCAGACAGCTCTGGTCAGCGGCAGCTTTGAAGATATCCAAAGCGCGGTGCAGTCGCTGGAACAAACATAAATACGATCGAAAGCTGAGTCAGATTTTGAAAAGCTGGTGGAAAAATTACTACTACGCCAAACTTAATAATAATAATAATAATGAGTACTGTACAGGCGCTTTATCCAATTTCATGATTCGACTGAAAGCGCCGCGAACTGAACCCAACACGCACGCTCACGTTAATCACACGCATTCTCTCACACTCTGGACATAAACACATTACAATCACGTGGTGCGAAGGGTCAGCTCAGCTATTTAAATTTCGGAATTTAGAATTGCATTTATTTTTCAAATTTGGTGGGCTGAACATTTCCAAACCAGAGAAGGAGGAAGTCGGAGTACCCGGTGAGAACCCCCGACGATCGGCCCGAATGAACGGTGCCACATACGAGAAGGAAAAATTCTTTGCCCCGCGTGGGACTCGATTCCCTGACCTCTCGCATTGGTGACAAGTCTTTTGACCACTAGACCACCGTTCGCCCCCCAGTCGTGGTTATCTCCATCTTTGCTTTGAGCAAAAGGTAACGTTAGAACGCCCGTCAGGGTCAAAATGACTACAGACTCTTTTGCCGTGTACCCCTGTCTCTCACTGCAACGCAACCACACATCCATCCAAACTACCCCATGCAATGTTTGTGTAGCGAAATACTAATGCGAAGCTGTAGATGAGGATGGGTGGGTGGGTGGGTGTTTGTGAATTTGACGTCCTTTTCCACATGCGGGTGATATCAAAGACAGGGCAACGATGAAAAAGCCAGCACAAATATTTGGCCCCAGCCGGGATTCGAACTCGCGACCCGAGCACTGGAAGTCCAACACTCTACCATTCGCCACCCCGGCTCCCCAGCTGTAGATGCACCTTGTCGGAAACATGGCAAAGAGATAAAGATACGTAGCTTCACTAGTGTGTCCGTGACGACATGTTAAAAGTATCAGACACAACACTGTTGCCGTATCGTTCAAGTTTTGCAAAACAAAATACTTCCAGCAGCGAAAATAAGGTCAATGTAATTAGCAGTATCAACTGGACACTACTAACGCAAGAGATTTTCAGCCACAAAACTTGAACGAAACAACAAAACGTAAATCGATGGTGCTTCTGAAGTTCACTATGGACACAGTCTACAGTTTAGCCCGCATAATCACGTGCTCTCTGGTGCACAGCGCGCTAGCGCGGTGTTGGGACAGCACACAGTCTCCTCAAGAACAAGACCAAGACCAGGAACAAGAACGAGAACGAGAAGCTTTATTTTACAACGGTTGATGTTACAGGCAGATTCATACCAGTTTTAAAACTTGCCGTTGCTGCACGATCAACTTCTCCTGTCAACCAAAGGTCCTTAGGAAATGGGATAATAGGTATGGTCAAAACAAGAGGGGTGGGTGTTTGGGAGTTTAACGTCCTTTTCCACCACGTAAGGGTGATATCAAAGACGGGGCAATGAGAAAAAAACGCCAGGACAATATTTGGCCCCAGCCGGGATTCGAAATCACGACCCGAGCATTGAAAGTCCAACGCTCTTCCATTCGGCCACTCCGGCAGAAAAGAAAGCAAGCAAGCAAGAAAAAGCACCACACACACACACACACACACACACACACACACACACACACACACACACACGTGCACTGTGTATACACATCTATACAAAATTAATCATGTTTATTGAGATTGTACGGCCTGAAACATGACCTGGGACAGGACAACAACAAAAAAAGAACACTTGGCAACAAGTCACTACGACACCATGTTCTCGTCTCCATTCACGCAACCACAACAGACGGCTAACACTGCTGGGGAGGATTAATTCATTGCCGGAGCATGTCGGATTATGAGTGCAGGGCAGGGTCGAGTGTCGCCAGCAGCTGGTCACCTGACAGTGCAGCAGGAGCGTATCCCCGCCACGTGTGGTGCAGCAGTCAGACGGGCGACCCGTGTATCCGTTATGGGGACGAGTCACGCTACCTGCTGCACGGCGTGTCACGGCGGAACTAATGCGCCATCTCACCTGAGATCGACCCCTGGTCCGTGCCAAATCTCTACCGCGAAATTTTTGACGGCAGCCAGGATAACTGTTCTGTTCATGCGTCTGATGCACATGCAAAGCGAGCAATGTAGTTTTTGGTTTTTTTTAAATCGGAATTTGATCGGTACTCATTTTACTCGGATCACTTATAACATAATTATGTATATTACAGGGGGTCGCCGAATGGTAGAGCGTTGGACTAATGCTCGGGTCGTGAGTTCGTATCCCGGCTGGGGCCAAATATTTGTGCTGGCTTTCTCATCGTTGCCCCGTCTTTGATATCACCCGTATGTGGTAGAAAAGGGCGTTAAACCCTCAAACACCCACCCACACACCCAGTCCTTGCAGGTTTTGCAGTCTGAATGAGGTGTAAGGAGCGAGCGAGGTGTGTGTGTGTGTGTGTGTGTGTGTGTGTGTGTGTGTGTGTGTGTGTGTGTGCAGAATTTTAATGTACTGTGTTGCAAGATTGGATCTCTGAACGCTGTGTCATCCTGTTGCAAATCTCTAACCTATCTGTGGCGAATGAAAGCGCTGGTCCTCAAATCCCCGAGCTGCTAAACAAACCCAGGGCAGAAAATGTTTCTGAAACTTGTCGTTGACTAAAACTAAAAGGGTAACTTGAGTAAAAAGGCTATTATCATGAGAAACAAAACAAAAAATGCTTTTGCTAGGTATCCATGCAGGCGGCCATGCGAGAAGCGGGTGTTTGGGTGTTTAACGTCCTTTTCCGCCACATAGGGTGATATCAAAGACGGGGCAACGATGAAAAAGCCAGCACAAATATTTGGCCCCAGCCGGGATCGAACTCATGACCCGAGCATTAGAAGTCCAACGCTCTACCACTGATTCGACCACCCCGGCTCCCCACCATGGGAGAAGCGTTACTAGTAAGGCAAGTCAACCTCCAACACAACAGTGTTTTAGCCCTGGTTTGTGCGGGACATAGAGATGGTCTGAGAAGGAAAAGACCAACGTACGAGCGGCTCAAAGAGCGGTGCGATACCGATCGGGCGACACGGGTTGCGAGATTGACGCATGGTTATGTTCCATGAGTTACCGCCGTCACGCAGCGGGTCACTGGCTTTTCCTTGGGAACAACATGATGTGCCAATCGTCTTGGCGGCTCCAGCCAGCTACTGTTTCATTTAATACATAGCGGGGATCGACCTGGCTTTGTGTTCGGTGCATGGGGCGCCCTCCTAATGACAGCTGACAATAGGGGAAGATGGCGGTTCGCAAGGTACACAACAATCAAGCGTCTTAAACGCAAGCTGTCTACAGCACCGGTCGTGAACGACTAGTAGCGTGGATAATTAGAAGGCTGTCAATCACGCGCATGAATAAGACGATAATAAGGTGAAATGGAGACGGTAGAACAGCCTTTTTTAACTTGGCAATCTCTCGATTCTAGCGGCTTTTTTTTTCCCCGCGCAGGGCCAGGGCAAGAGCGAGGGCCACGAGTTTTTGTTTGTGTGTTTTTTTGTTGTTGTTTTTTTTTTAGTCAGATGTATCTCGTAACATCTGCTTGGTCATCATGTAGAAAACCCCGTATATCTGTACGGGATCTCATTCTGCCTAGGGCGAGCTGTCGGGCTTGCGTATCACTAACATGAGGCAGCCACTGGGAAGAAAAATAAAGAGGTGGACAGACAGGTCCGGTGTATGGCTACAACCATCGCAAAAGACATTCATATACATGTACCGGATTCAGTGAAACAACACAACGCAACAGGTACACTGTCATTACAACAAGACTCTTGAAGTGTACCTCAGTTCCTTTAACAATCAAGACGACAATAAAAACGATTTCAATTTTTTCAACTCTCATGCCATTCCGACTTTAACAATTCTCTAGTGGATGAAAGCAGCTTAAAACGCGAACAAAATAACACACCAAAAAATATCATGTAAATATCCCACACGGGACCGGGTTCAAGCAAATAAAACACTCATCTCCGCTGACAATAAAAGAGACGCGAAGCACACACGGCCCAGCAACGACTGCGCCAGCAGTTTACAGCTAGGTGTGAAGATGTGCAAGTGCATGCCTGTCAGGGGCGAGACGGGGGCGGCAAAAGCTGCAAGGGCACAGCGTGGCCATGGTACCCACACCGGACAAAAACAATCACCCTGCTCCCCCCTCCCCATCCCCTTGTTCCCTGTCCCACAGACCTAACTCTTGCAGCAGCAAACATTGCGTCCACATCAAAGAGGCTGCAGGCGTGAATGGAGGTCCTGTTGGGTGGAAACGCAAACACAGCAGCAGCTGGCTGAATTGTCAACGCGACTACCGTCAACACAGCTCTCAAACACACGCCTCTCTCTCTCTCTTTGGCTTGCCCCCCCCCCTCTCTCTCTCTCTCTCTCTGGCTTGTCGTCAGTGTCCCCATCTTGAGCTCGGCCTCTTCGTTGTTACCTACAGCTCTGCAAGCAAACTACAGCAACTTCACCACAGCCTGCTACAGCGGGCGGAACACCAATCGCACGGACACACAAGACAATTTTTATGAGTTTCCTTGACGTCACTGAAGAGGCCGGACCGACTCAGTGGCGAACGCAGACAGCAGTGCCAACATCAAGACAACTCAGGGGCGTCAGTCGTCATCACAAGCGGTGGTTGATCTCACCAGTCTACACTGCCGCAGCTGTAGGAACACAATGTCTGCGACGAATGTCCACGCATGTCGAAGAAGCCACTACAAACCAAATAAGACAGGATGACACATTCTTCACGTTCGACTACTACCCATGTGCTCATGATTTCGTTTTCTTTACGTACAAGTAGCCGCTGAGATGGGGCGTGGCAGAAACCTTTACATCCCTTGCCGTGAATATCTCTCAAAGATATCCTAAAGCTCTTTTCGACATCTCCAGCAGCGCAACGCACTGACGTCGACTGACAAAGCATTGGGGCTGTACTGGACACAGCAGTGTTCGTGCTGTACTTTTAACAACCCACTGAACAGATGGATCAAAGACACAAGGCGAGACCAGCTTTCCATCCAGGAATGATGACTCATTCTGAGGACACTCACATCTGAAGCGAAGGTCAAGCTGACATGGCCTGTGGTCTGAAGGCCACCATCCTCACGAGACGAGGAGGCATCGTACGCACGCAGACCTACCTGAGACAGGAACCCGCTACACCCCCGACATCCATTTATTCTGTTCCCAAACCTCCAGCCGCCGAAAACAGTGGCCGCGCATCAAGGATGCAGCGCAGAGAGGCAGGGGAGGGGCATGCGAACCACAAACACGGTGCAGCTTGCACCACCATCACCCCAACATGCACCGCGTGCTGCACGTGCATGCTGGTCACGTGACGGTCCCCAGGCTTGTAGGATGGTTCAGACAGGGCTAGGGGATCAAGGGGTCTGACGGTGACCGCCCTACAGAGAACTGCGAGCATTGTTCAACACAAACATCCAGTCACGGCGGCGGCTATGTCGCACTCCGGTTTCATATTTGCCTCCTTCTAAACTTTTCCCGCTAAAAAACGGAGCGCAAAATAAAAAGCCATTCTTTCTCATTCATTTATATTTTGAAGAGGAAACCTCCGAAGGAACAGCCAAATGAAGAGAGAGAGAGAGAGAGGGTGGGTGAGAGAATGGGTGGGCGGGGGTTTAACGTCCTCTTCCACCACATACGGGTGATATCAAAGACGGGGCAACGATGAAAAAGCCAGCACAAATATATTTGGCTCCAGCCGGGATACAAACTCACGACCCGAGCATTAGAAGTCCAACGCTCTACCATTCGGCCACCCCGGAGAGAGAGAGAGAGAGAGAGAGAGAGAGAGAGAGAGTTGATCCATTGGGTTGGGATCCGTGAATGTTGTGGGTTCAATTATACACGCGTGATATCAAAAGTAAATTTGTCCAGAGATCAGCGTAATATCCTCGGACAACATGGGAGAAAATCTGTCACACCTCAGCGCACACCCCCCAAAGTCAGCCCGCCCTGGACTACTACTATATACCCGTGTCATTTGCCACCTTTCCACAGTCACCTTTTCCCCCTTCCGCTCGAGTCCGGTGATAATAATAGTGTTCATTTCCCCCCTTGTCCTGCCGTCCTGCTCAATGCCGGGCGCGCTGCCACTGTTGCCGAGTGGACAATGGCCGAGGGATCAGGACAAGCCGGTGGTGGTCATTTCTCTGTTTGTCCTGCATGCCCCTCCGTACCCCCACGCGCCGCTAGTGGACAAATGGTGGACGAGCGGCCGGACACCGGACACCAGGGTTGATCTGGGGCCCCGATACTGTATCAAAGGTAAGAGAGGAGAGTGGCAGGGGGTGGGCAGTGGTCAGACCACAAGACCACGGCCAGCCCGGACAAATAATCACGCGGCCAGGGACAATGGTTCGGGTTACGGCTGACCTCGGTCAAGCGGCTACTGTATCCTCCAAGCTAAACGCGGGCGACGACGCTAGCGCTTGCAGGTAACGACGGATGATTTGCTGCTGGCTTGCTTTTTCTTCACGGTCGACGTCAACAGCCGGAAAATGTCACGAGGGGAGAAATGGCCGGGCAGAAAAAAACACCCCCAAAACTAGCGAACCATGGAACGGAAGTGATATCCGCCACATCCTGGGCTCATCTGGGGTTTGCACGTGCTCATCGAGACCCTTGGGGTGGAGGGCTTGTTTTCTTGATTGTCATTGCAACAGCAGGGCTCCCTCTTTCAGGGGAGCCCGGACAGCCGAATGGTAGAGCGTTGGACTCTCAATGCTCAGGTCGTGAGTTCGAATCCCATCTGGAGCCAAATATTTGTGCTAGCCTTTTTCTTGTTGCCCCGTCTTTGATATCACCCTTACGTGGTGGAAAAGGGCGTTAAACTCCTGAACACCCACCCATCCCACCCACTCCCTCTTTCAAGGAAACACTGGTGGTTACAATGAAAGAAAAACAGAAACATCTTCACAGGAGAGGCCCATTAATTAGAAAATGTTCCTACGCCTATTCCTTTGCCTTGCCAGGGAGATCTTTTCAGAAGACTGTGTCCAGTAAATGGGAAAAGACACATACTGACTAGGCCAGGACCCCGTTGATGTGCAAGCCATCCGGTGCACACGGGCACCTACCACTCCAACCTGGCAAAGCATTTCGAGATGAACGGCTTATGGGTGACATGAGACTGTCCGTGGACGCAGACAGAATGACCTGAATGGGCACTGGATCAAGCACCCGCCAGATGTGCCCCCTTTCAGAGAAACTCGATTCCGTGCGGACACCTACAAAGTCAACGTTTCTGACGGAAGACAGTCTCAAGGAACCGTGGACACTGGATGAGAGACTGAGGTAAAAAGATCGCCAGCTGTGGCCTCTCGAAACTCAAGACGTCCAGCCCCTGTCGGCCAGCAAGACACTTCGACCTGCACACGCTACCTTTAATTGGCGTCATGCACCTTTGTCTCGGCAGCCACACAGGTTCAAACGGTCGTTCCCCGGTCTTAAGTCTGGAGGCCCCGTGGAGAATTGGGGAGGAAACGCCACTTGAGCACACCATGCTCAGACCACTTCACACCTAACAAAAACTGGCCTCGGTTCAGAGACAGAGAGAGAGAGAGAGAGAGAGAGAGAGAGAGCTGGATGCGGATGTCTGCTGAATGCTGCTCACAGAAGGAGACAATTGGCCAGGTCTGAGATGTCCTCAATAGCTCAAGTGCTGTGAGGATACAGGCGAAACGGGGTCATCCACAGGCCACGGGTCAAACGTTTCGTAATCAAGTCAACCAAGCAGAACTAAATCAGTGCAAGCAACAACAACAACAACAAACAACAAATAAAAATAATAAAGAATACCCCCCCCCCCCAAAAAAAAAAAAAAAAAAAAATCGAAAACGACACCGTAAGCGTTAAAGCGAGTAACTCCTTTGGTGTCAGTGACCTCGTTTTGAAAACCAAGCGTACTTTCGGGCATCCATTAACGACAAGACCATATAATCATACAAAATTTGTCTCAAGACTTGTCTATGCGCAGCGAAGAGCCAGAATAGCCAAAACTGGTAGAGCGCTGGACTGCCAATGGTCGGGTCGTGAGTTCGAATCCCGGGGCTGGGAAACAAGAAATCGTGCTGGCTTTTTCCACGTTGCCCCGTCTTCGATATCGCCCCTTGCGTGGTGGACAAGGACCCTAAACGGGCTAATTCCATTTTCGTGAAGCCAACTTATACTTTAGAACAGTTTCGCTCGTGAAGCTGTGGGCGCCTGTACGCTCGAAATACTCTATCTTGATGATTAGTACAACTCTTAATGCGATACAATGTTTTTTACACTTTGCGCGAGCGGTCGAACATTTCAAATTCTACGACTGTCGTTACTCTACTGGAGCCCTCAGTGTGGTCGCCGCGTCATCGAGTAGGCTTCGGTTGGCTCAGTGCCAGCGACACAAGACGCTGTCACTGTGCAGATGTCAAAGTGCTGTGATGATAGATACCAGGAAAACCGCTCAGAATGGTCCGTCAGCATACACATCAAATGGAGGCATCAGCCCATTTAAACCCCCTAAACAATCAACCAGCCAACCAACCAACCAACCGCGACCCGGTTGTCAGAGGTCCCCTCCCCCCTCCAATTCCTCTCAGACATCTCAACCTCACTGGGGGTCCCCAAAATTGTAATGTCCACAGCCGCACAGCCTGGGTGAGCAAAGTGCAAGGGGGTACTCTCGTGCCTGTCACAACGCTTGTCATTAATCACTTCGCCTTTCCTTCAAGGACAACAGAGATGAAGCGATCGAGCTGGAGGTCAGGTAACAATGTCTTTCAAACCGGAGCATCGGGGCTGATACCCGACCGGGGCGGGAATCTTAAAGCGTTTTAACACGCACCCGAGGTGTGTGTGTGGGGAGGGTGAGCCACGTGACTTGAAGGTGTACGAGGAGAACGGAATATACGACTTTCTGCAACAAAAAAATCTATTTCCGCGTTTGTCGAATTTTCTGCAGAAAACAATTTGTTCCTGCGGAAAAGTGCTAGTTTTCTGGAGAAAACCCGTTTTTTTCTACAGGAGAACAGGATTTTCGATTCTCTGGAGAAAAACTGCTCTTGTCATATTTCGCTAACCATATATACCATTTCCAGGTATATTCCGTTCTCATCGTGGGGAGCCGGGGTGGCCGAGCGGTAGAGCATTGGAACTTCTAATGCTCGGGTCGTGAGTTCGTATCCCGGCTGGGGCCAAATATGTGTGCTGGCTTTTTCATCGTTGCCCCGTCTTGAGTTGATATCACCCGTATGTGGTGGAAAAGGACGTTAAACCCCCAAACACCACCCACCCGTTCTCATCATGCACCCTCGTGGTTTACCCCAGTGGAGGGGCGTGGGGGTAAGGCAGGGGCAAGGATGTCACTGAAGTAATCGTTCTGTCATTCCACGGACACCCACGTTTCTCAAGGTCATGGCAGAAGTTTATCTAGCACGGGATCGTCTGCCGAGTACTCGCCTTGAAAGGATCCACTCAAGAAGAGATTGCATGTGAAAGGGGAAAAAACCAACAAACATCCCTACCCCACCCTCCACCCCCTCTTAAAACAACAACAACAACAACAACAAATCCCAACAAAACCAACAACAAAGAAACAAAACAAAACAAAACAAAACAATAAAGAAATAAGCCAGGAAGATACGAAGGACACCACAAAAAGAGTACGGGGTGCTCAATTCAGAACTCAGCCCGAACAGTCTAACTCAAGCATTTTGGGGGGGGTGACAATGATGCTTCAGGCTAATGAGG
Organism: Batillaria attramentaria; assembly: GCA_018292915.2. Lineage (NCBI taxonomy): Eukaryota > Metazoa > Mollusca > Gastropoda > Batillariidae > Batillaria > Batillaria attramentaria. The sequence goes on along the minus strand of JACVVK020000050.1, from coordinate 839,987 downwards.
AATAGTCAGTTATTATAATTATAATTATTATTATTATTATTATTATAATTATTATTATATTATAGTATAGGCATTTTGAGGCCCTGTGCATTTGTGTCCGTCGGCCTGCAGTTTCTATATATACAAGTGTTGCCTGTAATAATATTAATAATAATAATGAGTTTTGTATAGGCGCTTTACCCAATTTCATGAATCGGCTCAAAGCGCCGCGAACTGAACCCAACACGCACACTCACGTGAATCACACGCATTCTCTCACATACTGGACATAAACACATTACAATCACGTGGTGCGAAGGGTCAGCTCAGCTATTGAAATTTCAGGATTTAGAATTGCATTTATTTTTCAAATTTGGTGGGCTGAACATTTCCAAAGCAGAGGGGGAGGAAGCCGGAGTACCCGGAGAGAACCCCCGACGATCGGCCAGAATGAACGGTGCCACATACGAGAAGGAAAAATTCTTTGCCCCGAGTGACCTCTCGCATTGGTGACAGGTCTCTTAACCACTAGACCACCGACAGCCACGCGAAGCTTTTGCGCGTCAGCCGGTTGTCCTTTTTTCTGTTCTGTTGTGTCATCCCACAACCAATGAACTTCATAGTAGACGGTCGCTCACACAAAATGTTTCAACCAACCTGTTGTGCGCGGTCTTGGCCGGCAGGAAGAGAGGTCACCTCCAGACAAGTCCTCAGGTACAGCGTCCATGTCTCGGCTGAAACAAAGCAAAACAAAAGAATAAAACGACAAATCACTACAGTTGAGACCACTGCACATGCCAAACCAATCTAACGTATGATTTTCATGTGCGTTATTGATAGCGAATCTTACTTACATTTTCAGTTTTATTTTAGTTTCGAGTCCACAGATGACTTTCAAAATCACCCCTGCTACGAAATAATTACATATACAGTGAAGTACGTCTGAACTTGAAATTGTGTGTGTGTGTGTGTGGGGGGGGGGGGGGGGTTAACGTCTTTTTCCACCACATACGGGTGATATCAAAGACGGGGCAACGATGAAAAAGCCAGCACAAATATTTGGCCCCAGCCGGGATACGAACTCACGACCCGAGCATTAGAAGTCCAACGCTCTACCATTCGGCCACCCCGGCTCCCCTGGAATTGAGTTAATTTTCGTCGATTCAAGTTCCGAGTCAAACAGACTGCTATTCCCGACAACAGAATAAGAATGCAAGCTGGCCGAAAACTTTAAATCTTTCCATAGGTAAACTTAACTTATAACGAATGCGATCACGCTGTACATCTACCATTATGTTGTAAATAACCATTATGCTGATTTCATGTGCCCACCCGAAAAAGAAAGAAAGAAAGAAAGAACCCCAACAACGTTAAATCTTGGGAAGGCTGGCACGTAATATGACAATGATTTGTGCGTGCGTGCGTGCGTGTGTGTGTGTGTGTGTGAGAGAGAGAGAGAGAGAGTGTGTGTGTGTGTGTGTGTGTGCGTGCGTGCGTGCGTGCGTGCGTGCGTGCGTGCGTGCGTGCGTGTGTGTGTGTGTGTGTGTGTTCGCGAGAGGAGCAGCGAGTGTGACTTCTATAACATATCCTTTGTGTTTTATTTTCAGTGGGTGACAATTTCTGAAGTGTTTAGACGGTTCCAAATTCATTGTACTGATAAATTTCAGCGGCAACGATGAAGGCATAATCACTCGCCCTGTGTTTCACACACACACACACACACACACACACACACACACACACACACACACACACACACACACACACACACACACACACACACGCTTGCTTTAGTGGATCGTAATGACACTGTCTGTTATAACCATTCACTCAGTGTTCGTTTACTTGGAAAACATAACAGCCTACGCAAATACACTGTACTGCGGACGTTATGATGATCGCAAGAGAAAAGTTCCAAGCCAGATCGTCTGAAACGTGTTCTGTTCAAAGCATCTGTTCTGAAGACATAGCACTATATTCTCTCCCAGTAGGTGTGTGTTTCACATATATATGTACTACATGCTATTTTTAAGTCTAACGCTTGAAATCTTTCTGGACGCGGAACCCTGCTCTGGCCTACTCAGGTGCTCCGCGTCAAATTTCATAGGTTGTAATTGTGGTGAATCCTTTCGGGACAAACGTCTCTCAAATGGTCTCTGGAATCTCATCATGTCTTTGAGGTTTTGTGGCATTCTCAGCTGGTTCACTTGTATTTCGCCGTCCACCACTTGTGGGGATTTCCGGGCCTTGCTCCCGCGCTTTCGGAATTCATGGACGACATTCTTCGACTGTTTCACGATAATCTGTCTGTCGGGTCCGAATACGTCCCCAAGCTCTCCGGAATGAAGAGAGCGCTCTCTTACTCTTTGGCTGTATTGTGGAGGTCGCTCACGCGCATCCCTGCGCAATTTCCTTTGCGTGCCTTCACGGGTGGAAACGCGGTTTTGGTCTTGTGCCATTTGCCTAGACGATGAAGAAGAAAATGAAGACGACTCCGCGTCCAGTCCTTGCCGCATGGACATCTGCCGAGAAATGCTTCCACTTACAGTTCGGTTGTCTTTCGATGCGCGCTGTCTGACCAAAGATGGTATTCTGGGCAAGACTTCGATACACCTTCTGAGTGAAACTTGACGTGGCTGGTATACAGGAAGTGTTTCTTTAGGTCTCAATATCAACGGAAAGTTTAGAGGCGGCAGAGGAGTCTTTGGACGAGGCACAACTAGCACCGACTCGGGCGGAACACGCCTCTTCACCAGCACAGGCCGCGTTTTCCAGGTAGGTTTCTCGTGCTGACCCGGTTCAGCATTTTTCACGTACCTCAAGTCAGCATACCGATCGGTCGGTTCAGGATCCACTGTCTCCCCATCCCCGACCAGTGTGGAGTCACCTGAGCCACGAAACTCTTTCCGTCCTATGCCTTTGACAAGACTGATAGCTGACTCTGAAACTGAGACTCTATTCAAATGTCTCCTTTCAGAGTCAAGGCTACATCGACCCAACGGCGTACTGCTCTTACTGGACGGTGGCATGACCTCGACGGACTTCGGAAAGCCTACTCGCTCAATCTACCGTGCATGGTGGATCAGAACACAGCCGTCCCTATTCCCTGCCTGTATAATATACAGTGTGGTCTGCTGCATACGTAAGCTTCTACGGCACAATCCAAAAGAAATCTTCTTTTTCTTTCCACTTCGATTTTACGTCACAAACACACTGGCGCGCGCCCCCCCCCCCCCCCCCCCCCCCGACACCCACATATACACATACTTACCAGTCAGCGAGCTAAATGGCTTTCTGAATAATCATGATCCAAGGCGTAGTCGCACCTATCTAGCCGCCGTACTTGTGAATCACGACTGAGGGAAGTAACTCTGTCAAAGGGGAACGACACAGTTACAAGAATTCAGGATGGTACCCGTGTAGAACCTCGCATACGCCAAAAAGTAAATGGCGTCAACCAGCGGGGTTTACTACACGACGTCATTTGTTTTGAGTTTTGCGAAAGCAAAGAGGCACGAAAAAGGTTGTGTACTCTCTTACACACTCAGCATACTTGACGTCATAGTTTTATCTCCGCTGAGCAACTAGATCTAGGCCTAATCTCCGATCTAAACAAAACGTAGAAGAAGACGGGATGGACCAAAGCATTCGGACTGCGGCTGTTTATCATGATTACAACTAGACTATAAGGAGGTGGATCGCAAACAGTTCCACGCTTCTAAAATGCAATGCACATTGTTAAATTAGAATGAATAATAATGGACGTGCCGTAGAAATCCGACCTCAATCTTGCATGACTGTGGAAAGAGATCTACTATCTTTCGGTAAAAGTGCCTAAGCACAATGGATTTGAAAAGTAGTGGGTGAAATCTCTTTTGACAGACCCGTACCAAAATGGATCAAGCACTAACTTTGCACGCTGGATAACTTTCGACGGAAGTGTCACCTCCAACACTGTGTGCAAAATTAATATGTGACAATTTCTACCTCAGGCTCAAGTGGACAACTTTGTATTTGAAAAGTGATCTTATACACAGTGTCGCTAAGCCAGTGTTTTGTTGTTGTTGTTTTTTTGTTGTTTGTTTGTTTTGTTGTTTTTTTGTTTTTTGTTTTATTTATTTATTTATTTTATTTTTTTGGTGCTTCAGATGAAGGGTAAACACCTTTATTAGGGACTCGACTCAACAAAACCGTTACAGTTATATGCTTTGATTTGCGGTTTCAGTGATGCATGACAATTTGTAGACAATCGACATGAAAACGGTAGGCGTGGAGAAATGCCTACTTCTGAATGGCTGTCGTCCCTTGAAACACCACGCCCACCGTGGACCTCGGTTTCCTCAGTATAAGAGATATCTTACCGTCTTCCCCAAGTCACTCGCTCATGTTGATGTTCTGTACTGTCAGTTTTCTTGTAAGTTTACAGCAGCTCTGTCTCGCCGATTTGTATCAAAGGCAGACAAGACGAAAGTTTACGACAATTTTGAATGATGTTCAGCACCCACTTCAATCTGAGTTTGTCCCGTTACCATCTGGACGTCGGTTTAGAATGAAATGAAAACAGTTAGGTACCGTCAGTCATTTGTTCCAAGTGCAATTACCCTGGTTAATTTTCAGTTGTAAGGCACAGTTCTAGCGTCTGGCTTGCAAACCACTGTGTGCGTTGTGTTTATTGTGTGTGGCATTGTGATATACATGTACATGTATATAATGAGAAACGCTGTTGTTTTTACTTACCTTTTAATTTAATCCAACTTAATACTCTATCTTGTTTTACTTTTATTTTTTAATTTCATCATAATTATATAATATATTTTACGGCCGCAAAACAAATTGCCCTTTTGGGACCATAAAGATTATTGATTGATTGATTGATTGATTGATTGATTGATTGATTGATTGATTGATTGATTGACTCTTAGTTCAACAGTAAGTTCAAAGCATCTGTTCTGAAAAGACAGTACTGTGCACTCTCATTCAGTGTCTGTTTTATATATACTAATACATG
>JACVVK020000050.1:722500-825000 GCA_018292915.2 Batillaria attramentaria | reverse complement strand
AGGGGGGGGGGTCAAACAAATTAAACCTTTTTTTTAACTCCAGTCAGTTGCTGCTAACAGCAAACCTCAAGCAGATTCCGTTTTCTCACGATCCCGTAAAACATCAACAGCACGCCATCACAGCGACTCACTGCTGTAAATAAAGTGGATTTATCCAAATTGCCTCCACAGGAGAAAAACCACGGACAATAGCTACAAAGCGACGTTTGATGTCTCTTGATCTCAAATAATTTTGCGAAACTGTCTCGCAGGGAAAACAAACTTGTAAAACGACAACTTTCTGAGTTCCTACGAGCAACAAGCAGACACGCCCCAAAGGATAAATTGACTATTTTTTTTTCTTCTTTTTTAAAAAGAATTCATTCGGGTTTTTGTTTGTTTGTTGTTGTTGTTTTCCGCCACACAAAAGGGGGGGGGGGGGGGGCGAATGGTAGAGCGTGGACTTCTAATGCTCGGGTTGTGAGTTCGTATCCCGGCTGGGGCCAAATATTTGTGCTGGCTTTTTCATCGTTGCCCCGTCTTTGATATCACCCGTATGTGGTGGAAAAGGACGCTAAACTCCCAAACACCCACCCACGCACCCGCCACACAATCACCGATGAGGCAACGAGGAAAAGGCCAGCACAAATATTTGGCTCAGGTCGGGATTCGAACTCACGGCCCGAACATTGAAAGTCCAACGTACTACGAGCTCGGTTTTCCCTGCTCCTCTACGTCCAAAAGTAAACAGTGATTTTTTTATGGATATTACAGAACAGCAAAATGCCCATGACTGTACTGATTTTGAGTGGCTGCAGTGACACGGACGCAACATCAAAAGCCAGAAACCACATGTGGGAAACAGGGAGAAATGGGAATCTAGTCTGAAGATTCAATAGCATTGGGAAAGGCAGAGGGTAAAAATAAAGAAGTAAATAACTCAAAATCAAAAGACGTTAAAAAAAAATAAAGGGGGGGGGGGGCAGAAAACCGCTGCCTAGGAGACCCGAGATGTGTTCAATCAGGCAACAGACAGGGATAAACTGCATCATTAAACTAGTAAAGTGAAAAGATGAGTAGCAGGAGGTGAGTCCTCAGTCTACCGCGAGAGTCACAGTGCCGGCGGCACTCAAGAACGGAGACTCTCCGCGCAAATTTTGAATCCGGTCATAAATCGAAATGAGTTCCCTTGCACATTAGAACACAGGATAATTATACCACAACATGAAGGAACGTATAGTCTGTTTTTTTGTGTTTTTTTTGCCAAACCTCGTAAATGAAAGAATACACGTATTATAAGAGCAAATACAATGGTCAGCAAGGACTCGGATTATGTTCCGTTTCTACGGCTACCAAGCTTTTTTTTGCCAGCTCCAATGGTATTCCTGCCAGGCTGTGGGTTGAAAGTGCGCTCGAAAGCTGCGGTATTCTTTCATGTCTACTGATGATGAGAATGAGGGTGAGGGTGACTATGGTGCTACTGTGGAAGTCCGCGTGGTTTGGGACAAGCGTCACAGTGCCGAAATCCGCGCTCCGTTTTTCTTTTGTTGTTGTTCTTTTTTCCCTCACTATCTTTCCTTTCAAAATCTCTCCCTAAACGCCGTGAGCATTCAGTTAGGGTGGAGCCATCATCATCATCATCATCATCATCATCATTTATGATAGCAAAATGTACTGTGAGAGTGGAGTCTGAACAAAGCGCCAACCTTATCCTGAGAGGAGAAATGCAGTGTCCTAACTAGCCAGACAGTACTGCCAGGTGAGTGTGGAGTCTTAACAAAAGCGCCAACCCTATCCTGAGAGGAGAAATGCAGTGTCCTAACTAGCCAGACAGTACTGCCGGGTGAGTGTGGAGTCTTAACAATGAGCCAAAACTCACCTGAGAAGGGAAATCCAGTGTCCTAACTAGCCAGAAAGTACTGCCGGGTGAGTGTGGAGCCTTAACAAAGAGCCAACCTTATCCTGAGAGGAGAAATCCAGTGTCCTAACTAGCCAGAAAGTACTGCCGGGTGAGTGTGGAGTCTTAACAATGAGCCAAAACTCACCTGAGAAGGGAAATCCAGTGTCCTAACTAGCCAGAAAGTACTGCCGCGTGAGTGTGGAGTCTTAACAATGCGCCAACACTGATCCTGAGAAGGGAAATCCAGTGTCCTAACTAGCCAGAAAGTACTGCCGGGTGAGTGTGGAGTCTTAACAATGAGCCAACCTTATCCTGAGAAGAGAAATCGAGTATCCTAATAAGCCAGAAAGTACTGCCGCGTGAGTGTGGAGTCTTAACAATGAGCCAAAACTCACCTGAGAAGGGAAATCCAGTATCCTAACTAGCCAGAAAGTACTGCCGCGTGAGTGTGGAGTCTTAACAATGAGCCAAAACTCACCTGAGAAGGGAAATCCAGTGTCCTAACTAGCCAGAAAGTACTGCCGCGTGAGTGTGGAGTCTTAACAATGGAGCCAACCTTATCCTGAGAAGAGAAATCGAGTATCCTAATAAGCCAGAAAAGTACTGCCGGGTGAGTGTGGAGTCTTAACAATGAGCCAACCTTATCCTGAGAAGAGAAATCGAGTATCCTAATAAGCCAGAAAGTACTGTAAGTGTGGAGTCTTATAAGCCAACCCTCTCCCGATAGGAGACATGCAATGTCAATCTACCAGCCTAATGGTGGTGCGGTGGGGCGGAGGTGCGGAGGGGCGGATGTAGAGGACAAGACAAACTTAGAGTTTTCCCCGTAAAAAAGACTGCGCACCAGAGGCCGAGAGGGATAAAACACGTGAACATGGAAGAAGAACAATTCCCCGATCGCTCCCGATAACAACCGCTCGGACAAGCAGATCTTCCTGTACGTATGACTGTAAGCTCATTAGGTCTTCTCCCCTGGCTAGCACGGGCAGGCGGCAGTAATAGTCTTTTCCGGGCCCCGGTATTGATTGATTGACAGTACAAAGAAAGTGACGCGGTCATTAGGCATGTAGACGAACACAGGAGAACAGGCCGTGTGCCACAAAATCAATCGGCCACAGGAAACGCGGCACTAACAGGTAGGCCATGTTACGTCACTTCCGAGCCAGGTGCAAGGAACTATCGCCTCCTCCTCCTCCCCGCCTTCCCCCCGCCTCCGCCCCCGCCCACACTGTCAGATGTTGGAGGTAGGTTTGTCACACACCATCTGGCCGGATAATTTCTCCCAGAAAAGGAAACTGGTAAGTGGTAAATGCGCAGCAGTGTGGCTTACTGTTGGGGAGCATTTAATGGCAGACGCTCTTATACAAAAAGAAGAAGAAGAAGAAGAAAAGACAAGAAAAAAACAAAACAAAAACATGCAGGACTCTCTGTTTGCTTGTTATTTGGAAAACAATGACATTACGCTGTATCACCAAAAAAACCCACCATTGTTCTCTAGAAGGGTTGTTCACAATTATACTCTGGCTGATCGGCTTTACAATCAGGCTTCTTTTTTTTCCCGAGTGTGGTCTAATTTTCCTTCCTTTACAATTCGCCCATTTTGCTTTTCTTTGTTTGTTTGTTTCGTTCTTGCTTTGTTTGCGCGTTTGACGGATGAGTTGTCAAGCTGTTCAGTTGTGATTCTTCCGCCCTAAACCCGCCTTTAAAGATTCTCACCAAGAAAAGCTTGTTTAAATGCAAGAATTCGTCCAATATTTCATGATTATCGACCACAGAAAGCAACAACAACATCAGCAACAGAATTATTGTCTTTTGTTGTTTTGAAAACCACTTCTCCAAATCATTTTCCCTTCTCATAAAATTAAAGTTTTTTGTGGTTGCTGTTGTTGTTGTTGTTCTTGTTGTTTAGCAGAATTTAATCATTTTTCTCAAGCTTAATTTCAACCCGAGCTGCCTTGCCTGTTTCTTCTTTAGGGCAGAGCGAAGACAGAAAACAAGAACGACAACAACGACAACAAGGACAACGAGGACAACGAGGACAACAAGGACAACAACAGAAATTTATCGTCTTGTATTGTTTTTAAAACCGGTTCTCCAGCTCTTCTGATAAAATTTAGGTTTTTGTGGTTGCTGCTGCTGTTGTTGTTGTTGTTGTTGTTGTTTGCAGAATTTAATCATTTTGCTCAAGCTTAGTTTCACCCAGAGGTGCCTTGCCTGATTCCTATTTACGGCAGAGCGAAGACGGAGAACAACAACAACAGAAATTTCTCATCCTTTCTTGTTTTGAAAACCAGTTCTCCAGCTTTTCTGATAAAATTTAGGTTTCTGTGGTGGTGGTGGTTGTTGTTTTTGTTTTTGCAGAATTTAATCATTTTTCTCAAGCTTAGTTTCATCCTCAGCTGCCTTGCCTGATTCCTCTTTACGGCAGAGCGAAGACGGTGCAAATGACACCCACCTCCCCAAATCCTTCCTGTTGCTCGACCAAAATTGCGATCGGAAAATTTCCACAGCCGAATTGATCAAAAATGCATAAGTTGAGAGATTAGCTGCCACACGTGTGATCCGAGCTGACAGAGAAATCGATGGGGCTGTAATCCTGTTGTCAGTGACCATATAAAACACGCCCGCACTGTGTGATGAAACCGGAAATTCTGTATGAGGTTTGCGATGCCTTGTTTTCGGCCAAGTAATTGGTAAGGAAATGTCGTCGCTTTAAAAAGAGAGAGAGAGAAAGAAAAAGAGAGAGAGAGAAAGAAAAGAGAGAGAGAGAGAGAGAGAGAGAGAGAGAGAGACAAGTGTGTGAGTGGTGTGAGAGTCTGTGTGTCGCAGATATCGAAAACAGTTTTTTTCCCCGCACAGCTGTGTGAAACTGAACAGTGAGTGAAGGAACAAATAACAACTCTGTGTGTGTGTGTGTGTGTGTGTGTGTGTGTGTGTGCGTGTGCGTGCGTGCGTGCGTGCGTGCGTGTTTCTGAAGCACATTTGGATGAACCTATGAAATACTTCTTGCACGTCGTATCATTTATCTTAATCTCACTTTTATTTTGTATTATATCCGTGCGTGCGTGCGTGCGTGCGTGTGTGCGTGTGCGCGTGTGTGTGTGTGTGTGTGTGTGTGTGTGTGTGTGTGTGTGTGTGTGTGTGTGTGTGTGTGTGTGCGTGCGTGCGTGTGTGTGTGTGATGTACACCCATCGATTACGGGAACTTTTGGAGAGAACATAATAATCGATACAGAAAAGTGATCCCCTGCAGTATCCGGGCTCATGTTTAAGGTCCAATATCAATCATTTCCTAGAAGCTGCAGACGGAATCGACCTGAGGCTCGGGTGAGCTCAGACGGACTCAGACAGTGCACCGTGAGAAAATACCCCAGGGAGATACACCCCATTGCCAGCTGTTGTTCCTCCCCTCTCTCGTTTCCCAACTTTTTTCACACACGCACACACACACACACACACACACACACACACACACACACACACACATCTTCCGCGCGCCCTATCCATCCAAAGCAGGCAGACACTTAAGCATCGTTCACAGTCCCGATTTTCCTGACCTCTTCCGCAGAAGTTTTTTAGATTTTTATTTTATTTTTATTTTTATTTTTTTAGTAGAGAAAACAATCCAAGAAGAGCAGGAGGTGACTCCTGATGTCTTGATCGTGACTTTGGGAAAGTCGATGTCTTATTAACTCAGTTTCTACCAAGTCAGTTTGGGTTGTGAACCGGTGGCGTCACTTGAAAAAAAAAAATTCACAATTAATTTACGTCTGCATGGATTTAAATTTGGTTTCGTGTGAGTGTTGCACTTTGATTATACTCGTGTTTTACCCTCTCATAGCCGTGCCACGTTGTCGTTCTGCTGGTGTGAGTGTGTGTGTGTGTGTGTGTGTGTGTGTGTGTGTGTGTGTGTGTGTGTGTGTGTGTGTGTGTGCGTGCGTGCGTGCGTGGATATGAGTTTTTATTAGTTTTCATCTGTTTTGTCAGTTTTACTTGTGTTTGTTTTATCTGTCTTTTGTGTTTTTAATGCCTTAATATGAATAAATATATGTATTTTATGTAAAGCGCCTAGAGCTTAGATAAGGTTAGGCGCTATATATATATTCTATTATTATTATTATTTACTCCAGTGAGAGCCGTCAAGGAACCATTAAATCCTGCCGGATTCTCGCATACAGGGCCAACACCGATAAAGAGTCATAAACGTGGGATACTCATGCGCGATACTCTGAAATGTGTTCAGAGATTTTCACGATTTTTTTTTGATTTTTTTTTCGCGAAGTATAGACATCTCCAATGCTGTCCGGCTTTTTCCCGACAACAGCGTGCAGTCGTTCAGTGACGAAAGATTTGCCAGAAATTCTAGGATAGAGGCAAACAACCAACATCAACAACAACAACAACAAAACACGGAACAATACCAAAATACGCAACAACACCAAAACACGCAACAACACCAAAACACGCAACAACACCAAAACACGCAACACCGCCAACAACAACAGTATTACAACCACAACCACCACAACGACATTTTAAGAAACAGATGAAGGCGAAAAATCTATGAAAATCCCTCGTTGTGCACGCCGCTGAAGCCTCAACCCCCAAGTTCCCTGCCCAAAATATGAGAGGTCTAGCTGCGCCTCCCCGGCCGATCCGCAGTGCCTCGTCTCTGGCAGATTAGTGGCTGATCAATAGCCGATAGGTTGTGCAGGGCGGCGATAAAAAACCCCATTTCCTGCACCACAGCTCGCCACAATGGCCCCCAGACTCGGGTCTGAACACTTCACCAGGCCCAGTCACCTGAAGGTCTGGGCCAGAATTCTGAATGCTTAGCTCCATTTTGGGTCTACTCTCTTCCCCGTTCCCAGGAGTCAAAAGTTTCTCTACTCTGAGATTGCCCTCCACCCCCACCCCCCACGCCCCTCCCCACCCTGAAACGGTTCTATAGATTGCGAACGGGAGGGTCAACGTCGATCTATACTCTACTGTGGCGCGTCCTGGTTTCTTGGTCGTCTGTTACGATCTTTCATTTGGGCCAGTTTAATGAATGCCATGGCCGAGTTTCCATCAGTGTTAAAGACACCTACGGGTGGGAAATAAAAGGTCATCCCCCAACCATTCCACAAGGTTTAAACTGGAAAAAAAGTTATCATGATCATGGACGTTGCAATAATCAGTCAGGCAACATCCAGATCTTCCACACCTCACTGACGTTCCTGGATGGTTGGCTCGGTCAATGGTTATGGGCACTGCCTGGGAGGTCAGTGGATACGATTAAACGCCTACTGTGAAGTGGTTTTCACCAATATATCTACTGAAACTGCCGCCTGAGGAGTCAATAAGGACGGGGTATCCACGACCTGTCGACCACAGATCACAGATCTGCTGCCGATAAGAGATAAATCGTCAGGCTCCGACACTTCATCTGCGGGCAAACGTCGCTGACTCTTTCGTCGGACAAGGGATGGCGGGAAGGAGAGGAGATACAGCAGTTCTTCAATACATCTGGTCACGTGCGCTACATGTGCAGTCAGGTACAGTGGATTCTTCAGGGGACAAATTAAGAATTATATTTGTTAGGTTCTGAAGGTTCTGACGGTTCCAGGGCCTACCCGTCTCATGGGTAATACACTTGCAATTCTATTCCATAACCACGGCATGGCGTAATGACGCTTGAGGCTCAGTCACTGTGATCATTTGTTCTGTCCGTCTGTATATTCTGTCCTGTGTATATATATTTAGTAAAGGCTGGCTCGCGCACACGAGAGAGAAGAGAGAGAGAGAATGAATGGGGTCGTGGGGGGGGGGGGGTCTATAATCCATGCACTTGTGTTCAAAATGGAAATGCCCCTATTGACGTAACGATCACAGCAAAACACAACACGTTTTTGATCCGCTCCAGGACTGAGTCACCTAACAAACGCATTTGAGGTAATCTTCTGTAAACCTTTAAATCTAAGTTTTCAAATAACCGCCCATAAAACCCGTGGAGAAGGGGTGATGCCAGTTTTTGAGTCGCCATCAGATTAGGACAAAAATCACGGAGGAACGAGATGCAGTGGGGAATATGAATATTCTGACCATTAATATTCTGATCACTGCCAAATTCATCACCGTTTTCAAGCTTTCCGGAGATTATCAAGCTGTCAGACTGTCAGAGAGTTTAACCAGCAGCTTAAATCCCCAATTTCAGCCGTGCTGAAATTTGACAAAAACAGAAAAAGGCGCATGTGAGTCTTTCTGAATATGAACCTGAGGATCGATAACCTTGAAACATGAAAACTTCGGTAATCATTAGTGTACTTTTGGTAATCATTAGTGAGACCCTAGAATTGTAACTGCTGAGTGAAAGCTGGTTCAACTGCAAGGAAATGCTTGGGGGGGGGGGGAGATAAAAAGTGGAAAGCAAAGCACCAAAGTGCCATCAACTGGTCTGAATCCCATGTAAACCAGTCTTAGGAATGAGCCAGAGAATGCCTCCTCTGCCTCTAACGGACAGCGCAGCACTGATCACCAGCTCTGTTTCATGGGTCGTAAATGACCCATTGACGCGACGAGTAACGCAGCAACGAAGACTTCGTAATTCGTGTTCCTTGATCCCGGCGACATTCCCCAATGCGGACGTCATCCCGGCCACGCCAGATGCCCCCCAATCCATCACGCCCCAATCAGCACCGGGTCTGTCTCACTGGAGATGCCTGTGGGGACGGCAGATGTGGTGACCAGGAAGCGGGCCTGAGTGGACAGTGGCAGTGACGTAAAGGTGGTCAACAGAAGGACGGGATGACGGGCACACGTAACCGTTCTGCAGCTAGGGCTGGTTAGTCACCAGCGGGATTCCCACTGTACCGTTATACATGGTAATGACCACTCTTGCGTGATTTGTAATCAGTAGTGCTGATTAGTGCCCGTCGAGTGATGAATACTGTGTTACGCTTTGCAGGATATCAGTGATCGGTAAATATTAACTCACATCAAGCAGGATTTCAAAGTCGACGACTGGCCAGCTCCGCTTGCACGATGGCTACTTAAGCTACCATGCGCTGTTAAAAGGGCTAATGCTGCCACATTTATGCTCACAGATCGTTCTGACCTGTTTTCCGGGCATTTATCATCACACCACTTACACACATGGGCAGTGACAGCGTCTGTAATACTGGCACTGAGCCAACAAAAGCGTATTCGATGATGCGGCGACCAGGCTGAGCGCTCCCGCCAGCAGTGTCACTGCAGTCGTAGAATCTGAATGTTTGACTGCTCGCGCAAAGTGTAAACAACACTCTCTAAGAACTGTACTTATCACCAAGACAGAGTATTTCGAGCGTAAAGGAGCGCTCACGAGCGAAACTGTTCCAAAACATAAGTTGGCTTAGCACAGACGGAATTAGCCCGTTTAAGCCGCAACTTTGTTCATGAACAGGACTTACTGAAGACTGAAGTATACACGACGCGTAATCACGCTGACAGTAAAGGGAATCTTACTAGTAAGTTGTACGAACTAATCACTGATAGCTGAACTTGCACACGCACAAAACCATACGTATCATGTATGGCTATCACCGGAGTTTCGTGCCTTGAATTGTATATTTAAAAAGGCGTCTGAAACCGACATGCGTATATTTTGTTGCTAAGGAAACGTAAAATTAATGAGAGCAAATGATTCAACCGGTTCTTGAAACTTAGAGTTGATGGCAGTCTGTAGTGATTTTTCAAACCACGCGCCGTCGACTAACGTGAACAAACAGACAAAGACAGGTGACGCAGGACCCTGCAAGAACAGGGCTGCTAAAACAAATCACCTAATCCCCAGCACTGCCCGTCCCTGCATGCCCGTTGCGCAAGACCTGAATAAGCGATCTACGCCACACGTCACGGCGAACTCTAAATCCACATGGTCATGCGAGCGCGCCCTATCAGTTCCATCAGCCGCAAACAGGTCTGTGTCTCTCTCCCCACGGAACCGAGCTCCACGGGATCAGCAGGGCAGGACAACGTGAGAAGCAGGGAATAGATGCAGATGAGGCTGGAGCCCCCCCATTCCTACGCTCGGGGAGGGCTGTGATACCGATGACAGCGGAATGATGCGGACAAGGGGTTTGGACAAAAACTCCGCTTTCAACAGGCAATTAATTCAAAGACAGCTCTAAGCTGTACGCTGCCTGATTTCCATCTGCAGCTGATCCCGGTCCCGCGAGATTAGGGATCGAATCTAGCGCGGCAACGATCCGCGATGGGCCTCAACGATGAGCGGGCGGAAGAAATAAGGGCGGATGGCTGAGGGTCAGCGGGCCCTTGGGATGGCTGCCCCACTAAACACAGTGACGGTTCGCGTGAGGGAACGAGTGGTCGAATGTAGTTAACGGTCGCAGGAAAACTTCGTTTGTCCACAGGGGGTTCGAGGCGATCCGGTTTGGGGGCTTTTCGTCACCGTTCTGACACAAAAAAAAGGGGTCAGGCTCGGTTTGTTCTGATTATCTGACTGACGTTGAAGATGTTAAGCCTGCACAGCGCGCGAAACACACATGTGAACATCACAGTCGTTGCGTTCGGTGTGTCTACTAACTACAAAACTGAACACAGCTGTGCTCGGTGACAAACCGATTGAAGATGCACTGTCCGCCATGTTTGCGCGCCGAGTGACGTAGTACAGCCAATCAGAATCTGTTGTGGAAACCACAGTCACAGTTGTGGATATTTGAAATCCAGGTTGCTGTGATGACGCCACAGCGACGGAAAGCCCCCAAATCACAACTGTGTCACAACTGTGGACAGCACTGTGGCGCTCCGCAGTGCCCAGTTAAAGAACTGGTTTTAGCCTTTCGTTTGTGGACCACATAATTATATTTAGGTTCGTTCAGCTGATAGAGCATACGGGCTATATCCACGTTTACGACAGCAACTTATGTTTTGGATCAGTTTTGCTTGTGCGCCTGTACGCTCCAAATAATCTGCCTTGCTGATTAGTAGAGCTTTTGATGCGATACAATGTTGTTTCCACTCTGCGCGAGCCGCCGAACATTCAAATTCTGCGACTGTCGCTACCGGCAACAATCTCGCTCAGCGTATTAGCCGCGTCAGCGAGTACGCTTCTGTTGGTTCAGTGCCAGCACTTGAGATGCAGTCGCAGTGTGTGTGTGTGTGTGTGTGTGTGTGTGTGTGTGTGTGTGTGTGTGTGTGTGTGTGTGCTTTACGCGCAGCGAGTCCTTGATACTTGGAGAACAGCGCTCTATTAAACAAAGTATGTATTATATTTATTATTATGTTACTAGTACAATACAAAAACAGGCACTCAAACTGTAACAGCCTGTCTCCTGGGCATGAGCTCTTCGGGGCTAGCACTTCATCGGTGTATAGGGATTCAGTGCGCGTACGATACAGCGAGCGGACCACAAAGCGGATAATTAGTAGGAGGGAAACTGTAAAGCACTTGCATCCTTCAACCTTTCGCCGGACTACAATGAGAATCGAGCCTTGTAAAGCATGCACTTTACCCGTGAAAGTAGAGCCAATTCTTACGGTTGTAGCTAATCAATTCTCTTTTTTTTGTACAGGGTTTGACAACGGTGTGCTGATTCATCGGAATGCGTTGAAACTAATTATTGTCTGGATGTGTCTGAACGTGAACAACAGTATCACGTATCACGTCTCTCTCTCTCTCTCTCTCTCTCTCTCTCCCCTCCACCCCCCCCCCCTAAAAAAAAAAATAACAACAACAAAAATCTGAACGTTGAATTTTGAATTTTTACATTTTTTTCTGTTGAAAACGGCAAGTTTGAAAACTGGTCGGAAGACCAAAACTTTCGACCGTTTTCAAATATTAAAAGTTATTTCAGTGTTTCTCTGAGAGACCGTGAGATCTCCCGTTTGTTGTTACATGTACCTTGGCATTTCAACCAGTACCGGCGTGCGTGCATGCGTGCGTGTGTGTGTGTGTGTGTGTGTGTGTGTGTGTGTGTGTGTGTGTGTGTGTGTGTGTGTGTGTGTGTGTGTGTGTGTGTGAGAGAGAGAGAATCAATGAATCAATGAAGCTTTATTTCTCAACGGTAAAGATATTGACATTGTTGTCCACATAGTCATTTTACGTATCTGCCGTTGCTACAAACTACTGAAGTACTACATCTAAAGCTATGACTACGGAAAAGAAAAAGAAGGCGTAGAGAAAAAATAAAAAAATAAAAATGTCCCCCCCACACACACACACAGAGTGACACACACACACACACACACACACACACACACACACACACACACACACACACACACACACACAGAGCATTAAAACAAATTAATCGACATCCTGATGAATATACAGTGGGGAGAACTATATGAGAAAACAAGTATGCAGTTATGGTGATAGAAAATGTCTTCCTAGTGGGAAAGATATGTGTTATCAGGAGACATTGATGTTTGCGAGATATTTGTAAAGACTGGCTTTAAAGGACGTCACTGAAGAAGCGGTTTTCAAATTACTTGGGAGTGAATTCCAAAGGGATGCACCTGCAAATGATAAGCTAGAGAGAGAGAGAGAGAGAGAGAGAGAGAGAGACTAATTTGCTGTCTCCGTGCAGGTAAGGATCAAGCCAGGGACATGTCGGACATGCGGTAGGACAGACACAAAGCCACGGTGTCTGTGTGATCCTCCCTAACCTTCCACCTGCTCCCCCCCCCACCCCCACCTCTACCCCCTACCCCCCCCCCCCCCTCTCCCTTCAAGTTCTACAATCCCCAGTCCTCCAGTTTCGGCCTCCCCCAAGGCTGGGACAGCGGCCTGCACAGCACCAATCACTTATGTCAACTGCCTTCCTCGGTGCGTTCAGGCTAACCACGCGATTTCAAAGTGAATGTGGCCGGTTTTGAACTAAACAGACGCTTTTTTTCACATAGTGAAAAACACCTTTAGGATTAAGCTTTAATGATAATAATAATAATAATCTTATTAATACAGGTGCTTTATCCCAAATATTTGGCTCAAAGCGCCGCGAGCTAAACCCAACACTGCTCGCTCACATGAATCACGCGCATTCTCTCACACATTGGAAATGGACACATTACAATCACGTGGTGCGAAGGGCCAGCTCAGCAATTTAAGTTTCGGAATTTCAGAACTGCGTTTATTTTTAACTTAGTGGGCTGAACATTTCCAAAGCAGAAGGGGAGGAAGCCGGAGTACCCGGAGAGAACCCCCGACGGTCGGCCCGAATGTACGGTGCCACATACGAGAAAGAAAAAAAAATTCGCCCCGACTGGACTCGACCCGACCTCTCGCGTTGGTGACTAAGTCTTAACCACTAGACTACCGACCGCTCCATTGGAAACTCGACCAGTAACTGAGTGAAATAAGGGAGAAGAGAAAATCCGTAGTTAGAATCTGCAAGAAACGGAAACGATCAAACAAACAAAACACCCAAAACTTATAAATAAACAAGGGATGACAGACGATACGACGCTAAGCTTGGCAATACGAGATATATTTTCATATGTATACATGTAATACCTGATCCGGTGTAAGCAACCCTGTGGGTCGTCAAATGTTGTTTATCACGCTTATTTTCTTAGCAAGTCCACAAAAAAGAACTTCCTTCGAGTTAAGTATGTTGACACTCTCCATCTCCCCCCCCCCCCACACACACCTCTCTACCTCTCTCTCTCTCTCTCTCACACACACACACACACACACACACAGAGAAAAAGGCACATGTGAGCCTGTTGACAAGGGAATATATCATTATCTGTTTTCCTTATGGCACAGCCTGTCTCTGCCTCACGTTACTGGGTAAAATAAAGGCCAAAAGTAATGGGTAAGCAATGCACGGGAAAACCCTTCCTTTCACAATACCCCCCCCCCCCTCTCTCTCTCTCTCTCTCTCTCCCTCTGGATGCAAATGGGGCAGGCAAAAAATTGCCGTGTCGTGTCAACATCACACCCTTCGAACGCCGCAACCGCCCTAAAGACATTTTTTTCCGCCTTCCTCATGAATTTTGCATGTCGAAACACAAAGGTGATAAGCGGGAGACAAATTGTCGCAGCATAATGTCCCCGACGCAAGGTGTATGTGCTAACTAGACGCTATACCGCTTCCAGAGCCACCTGATACCGCTGAATGCAGGAGGCGACAGGCGTTGAAGATAAATGACAGCGAAAACAGGGGGGCCGCGGCGCTGCCACAAAAGAGGAGGCCATGACTGGAACGCGCAAGATTAGATATAAAACCTGGGACTGTTAGGGTGAAGTAGGAATAGAGCCGGGTTGATTAATCTGACCTTAGAAAACTGCAGTCAGTTCAGACACTATTTCCGAACCCGACACTGTTTCCCCAGAGAGGTACTGGACCGATTGAGGTCACATCACACCTGTGATCCCCCCCGTTGGCAACTGGCAAGACGGACTTGGCCAAGGGCTGCATAAATGCTTTCTTTGGGAGTACTTGGACAGGGTATATACACTTGCATAGCATTTAACAAGATCGGAATACTCTTGTCCCCACCCCCACATCCCCTCCCACCGCCTATCAAACAAACACCCCTCCCCCACTTTCATCCCTGCCAGTATGGTGGCGAGTCACTATCAACAGAGAAAGCGTTCTTCACAACAGAGTGACGTAATGAAAATAACAGAAACGGAACTGAGGTTTACCTACCAACTATGAAAGTTCGACCGTATACAAGAATAATTTTGTGTTCTTTGTAGACATTCAAGTTCTTCAGCAACCTTACATCCTGCTCGAGACTTCAGTTAGTGAAGTTTGTTTTGAGCAGTATCTACGTAACACTGCACAGACAAACGATACCATTACTAGTTTCCTTCTGCCTCTAGAGGGTGGGTGGGTGTTTGGGGGTTTAAAGTCCTTTTTCACCACATACGGGTGATATCAAAGACGGGGCAACGATGAAATGAAAAAGCCAGCACAAATATCTGGCCCCAGCCGGGATTCGAACTCACGACCCGAGCATTGGAAGTCCAACGCTCTACCATTCGGCCACCCCGGCTCCCCCTTCTGCCTCTAGCGACACACACGTATCAAGACATTCATCGAGATTATACTGAGCCAGCGTGGGTCAAATCACTTAATGTGGGTCAAATCGTCCATCGCGCGGTCATTAAATTTGCCTAACGTTGCCAAAACGGTCAAAGTCGTAGCCGTTGATCGCTTGCGTGGTAAAAACAAATGACAAAGATATACGCATCATTTCACGTAATGTTTTTTATTTTTTATTTTTTTTATTCTTTTTATCATTTCACGTAATGTTACACAGGTCACGGTTTACTGAAGCACCGAACCGTCCACTAAACGTTTTCTCACTTGCCAAATGAGGCGAGGCGTATGAATAATCCATAACCACTGATTGGTGTCCCTTTCCGTCTGTTCACTCTAGACGTACGTGTATAGCCGCAGGGCTCCCTGGCGACAATAATTATGCACTCCACAACGTACCACATCTCTAGGGTTTTTTGTGGGTTTTTTTTTTTCTCTCTCTATATATAATTGGCTTTTCATTTATAAGAGAAAAGCTTTCAAAAACACATGAAAAAATGTATTGGCAAAGTTGGTTGTCTGTCGTTGTTCTCTTTAAACATCAGTGTCAATGTGTGTGTGTGTGTGTGTGTGTGTGTGTGTGTGTGTGTGTGTGTGTGTGTGTGTGTGTGTGTGTGTGTGTGTGTGTGAGAGAGAGAGAGAGAGAGAGAGAGAGAGCAACAAGGATGAATAACACCTTTCACTCAGAGAGGTGGCAAGAAGTGCTGCTGCGCTTCAAGTTCCTTGGGGGGAATGCCATTACGCTGGTCAGGCACTGGGCTTTCTGATGCTCGGTTTGTGAGTTTCCGTCCATACTAGCAGAAAAACAATGTGTCGTTCTGCTTTGTTGTTGTTGTTGCTGCTGTTGTTGTTGTTTGTTTGATTGTTTGTCTTGGTTGTTTTGTTTTTATTGTTGTTGTTTTTGTTGTTTCTTCATGTGGCGGAAGACGCTAAACCTCAGTCAACCAACCGATCAGTTCTTACCATTCCTTTTTAAAGCACCTCTTAAAATGTGTACGTACTGGGGTGCCGGTCTGGCTGAGGCATTCAGAACTTCATTCTACCAGCAGGACAAGAAAGTTGTAGTGGACAGAATACACAAACGGCTTCCTTCCTTTTGGCAAGGAAAATCAGTTTCGCTACCATCCCCATATGAACACCAGCATCTTACCCCACCATACAAGTACAAACCAGCATCACCGCCACATATTATCCCCACTACGATTACGCGACATGCAGTGTACCGCCTGAAAGGGCTTGCACCAATTTTCACTAACGTGTAGCAGTGGTGCTTCCATCCCTATACGGACGCAAGCACCTCACCCCACTGTTTGTACATGTGCCAGCATCACCGCCATAGTATCCGCGGGGAGCAGGGGTGGCCGAATGGTAGAGCGTTGGACTTCTAATGCTCGGGTCGTGAGTTCGTATCCCGGCTGGGGCCAAATATTTGTGCTGGCTTTTTCATCGTTGCGCCGTCTTTGATATCACCCGTATGTGGTGGAAAAGGACGTTAAACCCCCAAACACCCACCCCGCCATAGTATCCGCAACGATTACGCGACAAACAGTGTACCGCCTGAAAGCTTGGCACCAATTTTCACAATGTGTAGAAGTGGCTCTTCCATCCCTATACGGACACAAGCACTTTGTAACTATATGTACATGTGCCAGCATTACTGCAATGGTATCCACAACGATTACGCGACAAGCAGTGTACCGCCTGAAAGCTTGGCACCCATTTACACGACGCGTAGTAGTGGTGTAGCGGCAAACCTGTGACAGTCTTCACCAAAACCTGATGGTACCATCAATCTGCTGGCGGACAGGGAAACACCATTAACCTCGCCACGGCCAACGCGACATCGGCTGTTCCCAAGCGCGTGAGCTGCACCATCTCCTGGGGGTCCCGCTAATCACCGGAAACACCGAAAACACCACCGGAAACCAAGTGTAGTAAGAACGCGGAAAACACACACACACACACACACACACACACACACACACACACACACACACACACACACACACACACACACACACACACACACGTAAATGACAGTGAAAACAAAGACCTAAAACAAGTTTGGTTTGGTCCCAAATACAATATGGCCGAACCCAGCCTCAAACTAAACCCTAACCCAAAACTTCGTTCATTCTGATTTCTAACCCTAACCCTCATTCAACCTAGGTGACTAGCCCTGATAAACATCATTCAAATTACTACCCATAAAACTCTTTCAAACTTGATTACTAACCAAAAAAACTAACACTGAACCTCAGTCCGGTGCCGGTGTTTCCGGTGGTGTTTCCAGTGTTCCGGTAATTAGTAAGATAGTAAGTCCCATTTCCTAGTTGGGGGCCAAGCTGTCGGAACTAACCACCTTGGAAGGCGGGACGTGCAAAATGGGAATTGTAGCCATCATGTATTCCTGGAGAGGAGTGCCAGCCTAGTTCCAGCACCTTGCCAAATCCAGCGCAGCTCGGCGACTGCGTGACTCTTTCAAATGCAGACGAGAGACAGCGGGTCGTGTGTTAATCGTGGACTACTTTACACCCGAGTGTTCAGCGTACCGGGTATATTTGTGTGATAGGGAAAGAGTCCGGGAAAGCCGGCGATACAGAAAGTGGGGAGGACTGAGGTAGAGGGGAGAAGAAGAGGCTCAGGCTGATAGACCCTTAGAGTCACGTGATGTGAGTCCATTTGCATCGGAACGAGAGGAAACTGTCTAGACGTGGGGTGAAGGAAAGTGGGAAACACATAATTATACGAGAAAAGTTAACTTAGTTATCCATTGTGTTCAGGCTTTTTTTCCCCATACACGAGACAGTGGGGTGTGGGGAAGCAAACAAGCCATACTAAACTTCAGCGCAATCAGAGAGAGAGAGAGAGAGAGAGGATTCTATCGCTGTAAACAATAATGTCATTTCCGTAGTCTCTCTCTCTCTCTCTCTCTGCGTGTTTATATGCTCGATGGGTCCTCCTCCCGCCCCCCGCCGCAAAAAAAGACAATAATTATGCGCTCCACCGCTTTACACGTTGACGGAAAAAAGCACGTGTGTACAGGCCGTAAACAAATCCGGCAGTATGTGTTCCTGTCTACCTGGGCCACTTTCACTGTTGCTCCAGCAATGTCAATATTTGTCGACCACACCACTGGACCCGGTCTGTTCCAGCCAGGCACCCGCACCACCGTTCCCACTAGGAAATTGTGAGAGAGGGGAATCCAACGCAGTCTTTATTGCGCTGTCTGAGTCGCTTTGCAATCAATCAATCAATCAATCAATCAATCAATCAATCAATCAATCAATCAATCAATCAACCAATCAATCAATCAATCAATCAATCAATCAATCGATCGATCGATTGTCGGGAGGCAGTACTGTCTGTCAGATGGTAAAGTTTACCAAAGTTATTTGAGCAGTCATCTTGCCAACTCGAGATAAACCTGTGACTAAACGCGGTTTTTCAATGTTTACTACGCTTCAAGGAAGCCAACTTATGTTTTGGAACGGTTTCGTTCGTGAGTGCGCCTGTACGCCCGAAATACTGCATCTCAGTGATCAGTACAGCTCTTAATGCGATACAATGTTGTCTACACTCTGCGACAGCGGTCAAAACTTCAATTTTTTCTACTCAGCGGCCGGTTGACCAGGCCGACAAGCCTCTCACACAGTCCTTGTGTCAGCCGCGTCACTGTGTACCCTTCTGTTGGCCCAGTGCCTACCTTTGGCTTAAACAAGATTACTGCAATACATAACATAATATAAATTTACAATTGCTAACCATAAAGAAGCAAAGTTTATAGTAATGCTCAGGGTGAAACAAACACAGTGTAACAGTACTGCAATGGAAGACTGAATTAATCCTAAAAATCTGTGCCTACTTTTGAGATGTTCAATAACTGTGCAGGTGTCTCTGTGGTGTGCTTTACCATCATCTCATTGCGCATCCATACATCACTCACACGCACATGAAACCCATCCTTACACAGCAGGTACCACGATAATCAATAGAATGCAAGTTGAAACACTGATGTCTGATGCCGCTGGACATCACCAAAAACAGCTCAGAACGATCTGTGAGCATAAAAATCTTTTCTTTTTTTTAAATAGATCTCTAAGCCCCCCCCCCCCCCAAAAAAAAAAAAAAAAAAATGTTGTTTCTGGTAACCCGACCGACCCTATTCCCCTTCCCCCCCCCCCCCCGACCCTAAAAAAATTTTCTGGCTGCTGGGGGAAAAAAAAAGGATAAAAATACAAGCACGACCAGTCTCGGTTTTCATGCGCCTGTCGTCAGGGAAGTCGTGCGCCATCGCGGACCCAAAATTAGAACGAAATATGGTAAGATAGTGTGTTATAATATTAAATACAGTTTCACAGAGCATCATTTCTTATTAATATCCTGTTTCTTTGTTCTAGAATGTGTGTGTGTGTGTGTGGGGGGGGGGGGGTTAAAAAAAACCCAAAAAAGCCTACCTACCTACCTACCCTAGGTTTTTTTTAGCCATGTTACCAGAAACAACAATATATTTTTTTGGCCTAATGCAAGAACAAACGGAAGAATAATGCTCAGTTTGCACAAGACTTCCACACTACGTCCGTTCTTCACTCCCAGCTACGTCATGTCATGCATTTTAGTTCTTATGCTCTGTATCCCACATCAATTTACGCTCTGGTCCCCTACATCAATTTACATTCCTTTCTCTCCAATTTGTCTTTCCTGCCCTCGTCCCGGTGTTTTATGTCCTGCTGTCGATACGCTAACCGCCCTTATAGTGCCGTTTTTATGGACGGCCAATTTTCAACCACTTCGTTTTAACGTCGCTAAAAAGGCGAGCTGACGATGAAGGGGCTCGTAATCCATCAAAATGGACTTGCCACTCATGGCCAGATTAGAGCCGGGGACAGCCGAGACATGAGGGTGGATCGCCGAGACTACGAGCGCGTGCGGTGAGGAGCCTCTAACCTGATCTGCCGTAATGTGGCGCGGTGCGGCTACGTGTGTTCGATAAAACATCACTCGATCGGGCCACTTCGCACAGCTTCTGTCGTCCTCCCAGCAACTGATGATGTGAGCGATTTGAGAGGGCAGCCGGCTGAAAGTGCGAGGCACGAAGGGGGAAAATACAAAAAGAGTGCCGCGTGGGGTAGGGTTTATGTCCCCTGTCATCAGCTCTCCAACTTGGAAGTGGTGCTTTAGTGTTCTTCAGACTTCTGCCCTGTGACTGATCGCCTTCACCGCGTGAAACGTCGAGGGCTCGTGACGATCTGGACGACCTGCATCGGCGATCACTGAATCAACAGATCTCCAAATAAGACTTCCGAACTGTTCATGAGAGTTTACTGGCCGACCAAGCAAGCAGGGAGGATAACAGAATAAAATACAAAATGTATGACCCGAGTATGCATGCCACTTCAACCGAATAACACTATGGCCCTGTCTACTCACATCTCTATCAAACCTATAAAGCCGAGTGGCTGGCGTTTTTAATCTGCGAGCCCGGCTTGCCGTTGAAGAGAAACTAGGTGAAATCTGCGGACATCTCTGGCGTAAGAACCTTACGCTGTAGAACTCTGGCCATTGCGCTGGGAAATGAAATGTGGCTGAGCTGATCAATCAGCTTCTGGGCTTGCTAGACAAGACTTGGGGACGTACGAGTCCAGCCGGAGAAAGTGGGATAAGACCCCACTTTTTCTGGGTCCAGCTGCTCAGAACAAGGTCGACCACAATGACAGCAGGGGCCGACAAAAGGAGGCAGCGACCGTCCTGTACTGCACGCAGCAAGCAAGCATGAGGGACACGGCCCAAACTGAGGGCTGACTGCAACAACTTTCACCTGGCCCAGGTAAAGAGAGGGGGGGGGGGTTCTGAGGCGGCATGGGACAGTTTGCCAGCGTCACCACACGGTCACCGCTTCCAATCCGCGCTGATTGTGTCACTGTGTAAACTATCGTTACCCTCTGTTTGCAGGGCTAACTTCTACACCCAGGGGTCACTGCTCCACCGACAAAACTGCATTCCCGCAATACAGCGAGAAAGTGGTTGTTGGACGATGTAATACAGATAGAAAACAGCCCGCCATTGTCCGTGGTGTTTTCTGTGCGCCCAAACTCCGTTGGTAGCGACAGAAAGTGGAGATGTGTGCACAGCGATAACTTTTTGCCTCCTGCGCAAACACCGCTAACGGAGTTTACGTCGGGCGCTGGAGATGAAAGAGCGGGCGGCGAGAGCAGCCCTGAATCAAATTATGCCGAGTACCAGTGTTGTCACCGAGATGTTAATGGCTTACCACGTGCCCTGCACTTCCGCAAACCCTTCCTGAAGTTTGCTGTTGGCCAGCGTCAAAGCAGCTGGACAGTTTGATCACGTCCGGTTAGTATTTCCGCGCCGATTTCTATGTGTTGTGAGGAGATCAAGAGCGTGCGACATTTTCTAGCGTCCATGCCGACCAAGGTAAGTGCTCACATCCAGGTGGTAAGATTATCACTACAATGTATTTCTGTTAATACTTGTCTCGTGGCTATAACTCACTCCTGGTCACCCGGTCCCCTGCAAAAGTCTGTTGCGACCAACGGCAAACAAAACTAAGACTGTTTCTTCACGTCCAAACAGCTGTCTGCATTCTCGTGTTGCTTGATCATGGACCAGATCCGTACAAAGGGGGAGCTGTAGGAACTACTAATGTTGACGATAGCCTGAACTAGTCCGACTGACGATGACGGTGAACGAATGAATTCTACAGATAAAGCTCTTTTCGGCAATACATGCAGCTTGCATGCAGGATCGGTCGGTTGGCTGTTTACAGGTTTAACGTCCTTGTCCGCCACTTAAACGGGCTAATTCCACCGTTGCTATGCTAACGTATGTTCTAGAACAGTTTTGCTCGTGAGTGCGCCTGTACGTTCGAAATACTTTATCTCAATGATTAGTACAGCTCTTAAAAGCGATACAGTGTTGTTTACACTTTGCGCAAGCGGTCAAACATTCAAATTCTACAACTGCTGTACCACGACTGGAGCGCTCAGTGCGGTCGCCGCGTCATCGAGTACGTTGGCTCAGTGCCAGCTTTACTGACGCTGTCGCTGTCCAAGTGTCTAAGTGGTGTGATAATAAATACTCCACGAAAACAGCTCAGAACTATCTGTGAACATAACAATGGGAGCATTAGTTTTTGTTTTGGCTTCCAGTCGGCATTCAAACTCATGACCCGAACACTGAAAATCTAACGCTCTATCGGCTCGGCTACCCCGGCCCCACCTTGCATACAAGAAGACGACGTTAAGAGAAATGATAATGGCAATAACTGATGAGGCCAGTAGTCCAGATCACACACGTCCTTCTCCTAGCTGCTAATGCTGGTCTAGGGACTCCCTCTCAGTGCCGTAGCCAGTTACCACGTCTGCGAAGGGAAATTACCACAGAGAGCACTTAGAATCTGTTGAGCAGAACGTCTGTGTCGTTCTAGTTGTTGAAGGGTTTAGGCTATAATAGTTAGCATGGTCATTAGGTCATGGGGGTGGGGGTGTGGGGGGGGGGTGGTCAGACGCGTTAACAATCTCCAAAAAGATTTCATGCCGACACACCGTCACTGCCCTCTGTACATTCTAAACGCATTGCATATATCGTGTCATGAAACAAGCAGCGATTCTGCCTGAATTATGAACTAAGCAGCACACTGCCTAAAATGTGTAGTGATGTGGAAAGATTGCCTATTTCAGGAACTAGGCCATCCTAATTCATGAAACAGGCAGACTAGTTCATGAATTAAGCCGCCTGACTCAAGAATTAGCCAACTGTTTCACACTGTTTTGCTTCACACATTGTGCTAACTAGTTCGTGAACGATCACCATCTATCAGCGAGGAATGAAAGCGAAGCAGTTTAGCCTCATGAGGCACCAGACTCCGGCATCAGAATCAATGCTCCTATACTGCTATATTGCTGTAGACTGCTCGAACAACTCCATCGTGAATCTAGCCACGTTGCCAGCGGAACAAATTTGCGCGCATTACATTACGCCACACAAGCTAAACGACGATTAACCGCTTCTTTCACCGACCACGCATTCACATTTTTTCCCCTCCCTTCGTGCATTTAATTCCTAGGAGTTGATTTCAACAACACATTTCCATTGTGCTCTGCCTTAATCCCCGTTTTGTACCCGAAATGTCCGTTGTTAAACAACTTGCCCCGGGCGGCGACTCGGCGGATACAGTTTCATCGGTTGACTAAGCGACATTCCTGGAGGGAGGCTGTGATTTTGCAGAAAACACTACTGCCGGGTCTGACTGGGGCGGCTTGCTTGGCCATTGTACAGGGGGCAAGCAGCACAGCAGGCCATCATTTTCTGCCTGGCTGGCTACCTAAGCAAAACAGTCCCGCCTGGCTTCACAAGCCACTTTTACCTGCGGGTTCAGGTAACCCGGGACATAGGTGAGGCTTGGCGTTTAGTTTTTTTTTTTTTTTTTGTTTTTTGTTAACGGGGGGGGGGGGGGGGATGAAAGTGGGGAGGGGTGGGGGCGGGGCAATGACAACCCCTTTTTTTTTTTTTTTTTTCTCCGAGCTGGGATTGGAAGCAACACCCCAAGCACTGACAGACAGACACAGAGAGAGAGAGAGAGGGGGGGGGGGGGCTGTCATACCTTTCTCGCATTCTGGCTCTTCAAAGATTTAAAACAAAACAAATTATAGACCATATTTACACAGAGGCACACAGACAGTGAACGAACGCACAAACGAACTTCATTTTATTTAAGGAAAGTGATTTGACAGGAAAGAACTGCCAGTTTTCAATCAGACGTTGCAAACAAACTTAGAAATTCACAGGAAATATAGATTAATACATACATGTGATTACACAGAGAGAGACAGACAGACAGGCGGAGAGTGGACGCAAGTCTCAGCAGCTTCACTTGTCGTATGTCACGCATGCCTTGATCATAAAAACTCTCCGTAGGTTTAACAACCAAAATATCTTGCGGATATTCATCCTGTCACAAAAATTATGCATAATTTACTCCAGATAAAAGGGCAAGTCTGTCGTGTTAGCTTTTACTCTTCAGTTCACAGTGAATGACTGCCT
This sequence comes from Batillaria attramentaria, assembly GCA_018292915.2. Taxonomy (NCBI): domain Eukaryota; kingdom Metazoa; phylum Mollusca; class Gastropoda; family Batillariidae; genus Batillaria; species Batillaria attramentaria. The sequence continues at coordinate 801,022 of JACVVK020000050.1, read as the reverse complement.
GGGTTAATCTTAGTTTTGATCTCGGAAATCAATTTGACTATAAAAAAGCGAGGCTTTGAAGCCCGAATGTCTTGCCTGGGAATACACGAAAGAGCATAATAAAGACCTCCCTTGCTGTACTCAAAAAGGCGCAAGTCAGCTCCCAAGGTTTCCGATGGATGGAGTGAGTGCCGTGTCAAAAATGTATCCCGATGAAACGCAAAATAATTGTACACTGTGAGAGCGCAGTAAAAGATTTTTTTCCTCTCTCTCTCTCTCTGAAACTTTTAACACTTTCCAATTTTACTGGGTTGCAGCCGAGTTTGACCCGAGTTAGTGCGTTTACATTTAACCAACCCGGGTTTAACCCCGCTAAGGACCAGGGCCCGCATGTAATAATAATAATAATAATAATGAGTATTGTATAGGCGCTTTACCCAATTTCACGAATCGGCTCAAAGCGCCGCGAACTGAACCCAACACGCACGCTCACGTGAATCACACGCAATCTCCCACACACTGGACATAAACATATTACAATCACGTGGTGCGAAGGGTCAGCTCAGCTATTTAAATTTCGGAATTTAGAATTACATTTATTTTTCAAATTTGGTGGGCTGAACATTTCCAACGCAGAGGGGGAGGAAGCCGGAGTACCCGGAGAGAACCCCCGACGATCGGCCCGAAAGAACGGTGCCACATACGAGAAGGAAAAATTCTTTGCCCCAAGTGGGACTCGAACCCCCCACCTCTCGCATTGGTGACAAGTCTCTTAACCACTAGACCACCGACCGCCCCGAAAAATGTAAAAGTCGGGGTTAGGGAGTTTAGCCCCGGGTTAGAGTCTAACCTCGAACTAAACTAGCTCTAGGGTTAATGTTTTGTTTGTTTGTTTGTTTGTTTTTGTTTGTTTGTTTTAAACCAGGAAGCGGGTCCATTCCAGCAAGGCGCTTATGCCGTTATAGAAAGATTTTTGTCTTTCTTTCTTCGCTTCCTTTTTTATTTAATTTTGTTTGGGGGTTTCTTTTGTCCTAGTCAGGCCCGTAGCCATCGGTTAAATTAACCTCGAGTTTTACATACGGGCCCAGGGTTGAACCCGGATCCAGGGCCAACTGGCATTCCAGATAGACTAAACACGCAGCTGGCGTCAAGATAATTATGATGCTTTCGCCAAGGCATTGCGGCGGGAATGACGTAAGTTTTCCTACGTCATTGTCAGGGTTAGACTTGCAGAGAATGTAGCGTAAACGCTGCCGACCCGAGTCCAACCCAAGTCTCTTGTTTCTTTTACTTTCGACCCGAGCACTAAGAGTCCAACGCTCTATACCCTGTACTATCATTCGGCTATCCCAAACGCGCTCAGAGTGATTTGCTGGCGGAGAACTGTGGACTGGACTACTATGGCCTTTAACCCTTTCAGCCCTGAAGGAATCTCAGTAGCGATAACCCTCCTCTGCCTGGGAGTTTTTCAAGTGTGCTAGATCTAAAGCTGGGCTCTTGCATACAAAACAAAACCCTATTTCTCAAGAACTATTGGATCCATCCTATAGGGGAATCTTCCACTGTGCAGAGCGTATGCGAGTCGGTCACATACGCGCATATTACTGTTAGGGTCTACGAGACCGTAGGTGATACGGTGGCAGGGCTGAAAGTGTTAAAAGTGTGCGCCTAACCCTAACCCAGAGACTGGCGACTCCAAGATGTCAGTCCCCTGAAACAGGACACCTTAATACAGAAACTCCTATAGCAGGAAGCTCGGTTGTAAGGGGTGAAATCGATTTGCACAGATGACAAGTGTTTTCAGTCGGCCTGGAAAAGGCAGGGGTAGACAGTCATCACAACTCTATATGTATACTGTTTGCACAGATGTCGAGTGGCGGGCTCAAGCACGGCTATGCATTCATAATACTCCCACAGGGGGGGGGGGGGGAATACAAGATCTCAGGGTACACTTTTTAAGCCCGCGACACCTCCTGTTCCCGTTGCCCGTTGATCAAGTGAGCCGTTCGTTTGTTTGTTTGTTTAAGTCTCTTAACTCTTATAAGCCAACGCAAAAATTGCTATTTTACTTGAAATCTTCACCAAAGACCCTACATTACAGTAATGTAGGGTCTTTGTCTTCACATCACCAGGAGCCACTTCAAGCCACTATTACGCAATCTGCACTATATTTCCTAATCGTGTGTCAGAAATTGCGCTCCGTCGTCAAAGAGTTAAGAGTTAACCCTTTCAGCCCTGAAGGAATCGCAATAGAAATAACGCTCCTCTGCCTGGGAGTTTTTCCAAGTGTGCTAGATCTAAAGCTGGGCTCTTGCATACAAAACCCTATTTCTCAAGAAGTATTGGATCCATCCTATACGGGAATCTTCCACTGTGCAGAGCATAATTATGAGAGTCGGTCACATGCACGCATAATTTTATTATTGTTAGGGTCTGCGAGACCGTAGGTGATACGGTGGCAGGGCTGAAAGTGTTAAAATCCTCATGGTCGTTGAAACTTGTCTCGAAACTTGAGCAAATGTAAATACAACCTTGCACTACAAAACCATCCCGCGGTTGTTATTAATCATAATCATTATGATGATTATAATCCAGCATACGGCTCAGCAAGTAATCAAGCGCTATTTTCTCGTAGTCTGCGCGCTTGGACAGCCGTGTATAGGGCTCTGTTCGGAGTCAGAAGTAGACCAAGTGTAAATAATTAGTATGAAGGTGCAGCGTCTATGTCTGTACTGCCCCGTAGACCGGTTTGCATCAGTTGTCCAACGTTACATTTTTTTCTTTTTGTTTCTTTTTCTTTTTTTACGTAGTGCAGGCACACTCCGACGCGAATTAGTCTTCGTGGCTTGCGCGGCGTTAAGCCCTAAAAACTCACTCGCCCATCAAGTGTAAATAACACCAACAAACAAACAATATAGCCAGTCTGGGCTTAATGAATTAATATTTGTGAGGACGTGTCTTTCTGTGTTTACCTGAACACTCGAAGGCGTCTAACATGAACCGAAGGTGAAATCGACGAGGTACTTTCGCAATACACCTATCGTATTAGCGTTGACACACGCTCTAATCGTCTACACTAGTTCCCATTTGGTAGAACTGAACAAACGAATCAGCCTGTCTAAAGCGGAATGTCGTATTTCAAGTCACTGTCAAAGGTATCTCTGGGACCATTTACCTCAGGAAACCTACAAACTGTCTCATCAGAGACGGACGCGTTCAGGACGACAGGTGCCCCTGGAAGAAGTCCCACCGCCGTAGTAAGCCGTCTGAAGGGGCTGATAATACGCTACCAGCCCCTACAGACGCGGGCGACACTTCAAACGTCCTGTCGCAGCCCTGTTGCTGCGCCAGTGGGCTTGTCACTTTCCCTGTCAATACAGGAGGCCCCGTTACAAATTGCCTGATATACAACCCCCCTAGTCTCCCAGACAGCCACTGTGTTGACTGCGTCTCCGCCAGTTAGTGATAAGGTGGAGAGAGGCTTAGTCTGAGGTTTGGGGGGGCTCTTCGCGGGTGTTGTGGTGATGGTGGGAAGTTCTTACAGGTGTATTAACTCTTACTGCATCGACGGCCAGTCCTCAGGGGCAGTGAACGATCTATGACACTCTCATGCTTTGCCAGTCTTCAAGCAGACTCGGCATGGAATCCATGCGTGACACTGGTGACATCCAAAGCTCCCCCCTATCGTCCCATGTATGGGTCGCTTGATTTGTTCGTTCAATTTCAACACAGTCCTGGATTAGTGGACAGTAAGTCATGCTCATTGTAGTCAAAGGACACTGGACAACATCCTCTCCACAACTGATATCAGCTTCGGGGCCATTTCATCCGACAATATAGAAAACTGGATGTGGTGGACGTGGCTTAAAATGTACTTAGTCTCAGGGGCGGTCGGTGGTCTAGTGGTTAACAGACTTGTCACCAATGCGAGAGGTCACGGGGTTCAAGTCCCACTCGGGGCAAAGAATGTTCCCTTCTCGTATGTGGCACCGTTCATTCGGGCCGATCGTCGGGGGTTCTCTCCGGGTACTCCGGCTTCCTCCCCCTCTGCTTTGGAAATGTTCAGCCCACCAAATGCAATTCTAAAATCCGAAATTTAAATAGCTGAGCTGACCCTTCCCACCACGTGATTGTAATGTGTTTATGTCCAGTGTGTGAGAGAATGCGTGTGATTCACGTGAGCGTGCGTGCTGGGTTCAGTTCGCGGCGCTTTGAGCCGATTCATGAAATTGAGTAAAGCGCCTACACAATACTCCTTATTATTATTATATTATTATTACCGTTTCCCAAGACAAGACGGCAAAAGGCAGAGAGGAGGAAGTGGAACTGAGTCCGTGGAGGCTTGCCATATCACGATCACCGTTCTGTAACTGTTTTAAGTGCGTTCAAACACACGGGACATGTCAAAGTTCTCCGGCGGGCAAAGTACGGCGGCGAATGCTGGGCACGCAATAAATCCAGCTTCTCCTACAACACTGACACAGCACGGATTATGCTCTTGGTCCAAGTGGGGCACAATGTGAGAGAAAGACAAACAGCAAACCACTGACTCTACAGCCGCAGACGTGACATTAAAAAAAACCCAAACTGCCGTCTCAGTTTAGGGGAAGATTAGCCTGACCCCGGGCCATATTTGCCATTCATATTTTACGTCAGCTGTGTTGTAGTGTTTGGTCGATTCAGAACGTTCAAATAAGTCTGGGGTTAAAAACCTTGACTGACCATTTCGCTCTCCGGGCTGGCGTAACAGCGTTTGGAGACAAAACGAAGCTATATACAAAGAAAACGGAAGTGCGCCGTTGCTTATTTTTCTGGTAACCTTTAAAATGTATTTATTTTCTTTTATTTTTATTTATTTATCACGTATTTATTTTATTATTTATTTTTAATTGTTTTGCTTTTCAACAGGTAGTAAGAATGTACCATTACCAAGAAAGCATGTAGAATTGTACATTTAAAAGGGAAGTCGGGATAGCCCAATGGTAGAGCGTTGGACTTTCAATGCTCGGGTCGTGAGTTCGAGTCCCAGCTGGGGCCAGATATTTTTCTCGTTGCCCCGTCTTTGATATCACCCATCCGTGGTGGTGGGAAAGGACGTTAAAGTCCATACCCCCCCCCCACCCCCGTACTTTTAAAAACCATCACGGTGAAGTTTACAGCATCACGCTCTTCCTTCACTTTTCCTTCACAGAAACACTGGTTTGTTGTCAAAGGCACCGAGTAACCTCGGTACAAGATACGCAGTGCAGAACAAGAGTTCAGGAAGTGCTTTACTTATTCTGAATCTGGCTGGGGGATGTCGCTAATGTTCACATAAATTTACGAAATGGGTTTTAATAAAAATCCCTTGTAAGTAACAAGCTAACGGTGTCTGCCGCCGGCTGGCCCCTGGACTGAGCTGATCCTTGAAATATCGAACGGAAAAGATAAAATTAAAAGTACATTGTGTCCACTGAGACCTCGTTCAGGGCGGCTGAGTTAAATGCCGCAGTGTTCTGTGGTGCAGTATGGCCTGATTAACGTGCACATACGTGATAATTTATTAGCCTCTAAACTTGCGTTCCGTCCGCACTGAAACGAAGGGAAGCGAAGAGAGAAGGAAATCTAATTCGCTGGTGCTTCTGTTGATTTAACATGGCGATTCGGGTGTTGCCTGCTAGTCTTTCACCATGCCATGTTCTCTGTATAAAAATAAATGCAAGAAAATGCATGCGTGCGTGCGTGTGTGTGAGAGAGAGAGAGAGAGAGAGTGTGTGTGTGTGTGTGTGCGTGTGCGCGTGCATGTGTGTGTGTGTGTACTCTTGCAGTTTCCACACATAAGAGGTCCTCTGGCCCTTCACAGCTTCTCACCTCTACATGAGCAACCCTTCCTCACTCCCACCCCACTCACTACCCGGACTGATTGCTAAGTGAAAGGGCTCCCTGTGCCTACTACAGTCAATACACAATTTCAACCCCCCCCCCCCCCCCCCGGCTCTCCACGACCTAAAGCAATGAACAGTCTTTTTCATATTTCTCCACTTCGTGAGGCCCTCGTGGCCTCCGAGTACTGTTTGCCCAAGGTTCAAAGCCCTGTTAAAGTCCGGGGGGGGGGGGGGCAAAAGGGCTGGGGTGGGTGTAGGGGGGTTGTAGTGTGTTGCACAGCAAATGTTTGTTCACTTGTCCCCCCCCCCCTTCCACCTTCCCCCGCCCGTCTCACCACCCACGGACCGATTGTCAATGAGGTCCGCACACACGGCAGACATCATGAAGCGACAAAGGCAGGGCGACCCGGCCACTGAACGTGGCGCTCAGAGCGCGGTGTTAGGAGTTGCAACTTGACGTAAGACGGTGGACAAACGGTTGTCACTTTACCGCCGCTTGCCACTAATTTGCTGTGGACGCAAACAGGTTCACGCAGGTCCAGCGTACGTAAGATGTTTGTTCTGGACTTCCCGTTTGCGCTCGCTGCGTCCCGGTGTAGGATCCGGTCCGGTCCCCCCTCTGAAGCAGTCCCCCGGGGGACCAATTCGTGGCAAAAACTGCTCTATAATGGTCCCCCCTTAGACATCCAGCCTCGTTTTCGACTGGTCCCCCTGGGCGATTTTGGTCCCCCCTCGCATCCAAAGTAGGCCCCCTCTCGAACTGGTCCCCCTCTTTTCTAACCAATGTAGAGCTATGTCAGTATTTATTTTTAACTTTATTGTTATAGTGTGTGTCAACTCAGTAGAAAACGTGACTCTGGATCTCTCTCACTCTCTCTCTCTCTCTCTCTCGCCCCCCACACTTTCTCTCCTCCCCCCATCTCTCAAACACACACACACACACATTATGCACGCACGCACGCACGCGTGCACACTCACTCACGCACGCACGCACGCAAACACACACGCGCACACACACACACACACACACACACCTCTTTCGTTATATGTATAATATTTTCATTTTTGTACAGAGATGTTATTCAAGATGATCTTGAACTGGGTCAAGGTTACAGTGTCAAATCTAAACTTTTAAAAGTGATTTAACTTCGTAGATTTGCCGTTCTATGTAGCCTATACTTTTGTTTTTTTTATTTTCTCTTTTTTTTTTTTGTGGGATGAGGAAACGGTCGCCACTAAAAAACAAAAGTATAGGCTACATAGAACGGCAAATCTACGAAGTTAAATCACTTTTAAAAGTTTAGATTTGTTTTTTCTTTTCTTTTATTTATTTTTTTTGTGGGATGAGAAAACGGTCGCCACGCTTCTTGACACGTCACGTGACTCGTGTCAAACATGCCTATAATTATAAGTACACGACAATTCATTCCGTACTTGGGCCACCGAGGTTGAGATATTTGCTGCAGCCACCCTCTTGGACACGCCCGTGTATGTGTTCACAAGAGAGGCTCCAGGCCGACAACCTAGGTGGCTGAAATACGGGCCAGTTTGGCAATCGGCCCCATTGAAAACAGACAGAGTAATTTATATAATGAATCTTGGACATCACTTTGCTCCTGTTTTTTGTGTCACTCCTTAGACCAGAACTGTTAGTCTTCTGCTGTTTTTGTTGTTTCAAGGGTCATGATTTGAGACACTGGTACTCAGTCTTGACTGTCTACTTGAAGTACGCTGAAAGCCAAAGGTGGCAACTAGTTTTCATGTCATGGACACTTACTTAATTTTGAAGAAATATTTTTCTATGGCGTTGTATAGAAAATATTAGATACTTGGTCTTTGATGTTATTCTCTAAATGCTATTTCCAGTTTTAAAAAAATGACAGGAAATGTGGACAGCAAAAAACAACCAATGCAAAAAAACAACTGAAAGAAACAAGAACACAACCAAACAAATATATCTCACACACACAAAAATAACAACAAGCACATAAATCGGAAAAAAAGAAAAAAAATGTTCCTATGGCCCTGTGCTTTTGGGGACAATAAAGTTTTGTAACAATAAAGTTAAAAATAAATACTGACATAGCTCTACATTGGTTAGAAAAGAGGGGGACCAGTTCGAGAGGGGGCCTATTTTGGATGCGAGGGGGGACCAAAATCGCCCAGGGGGACCAGTCGAAAACGAGGCTGGATGTCTAAGGGGGGGACCATTATAGAGCAGTTTTTGCCACGAATTGGTCCCCCGGGGGACTACTTCAGAGGGGGGACCGGACCGGATGCTACACCGGGATTTACACGAATAACTTGACGCAACTACGGCGGTCAATTTGCCTCGATTCTGACTTCAATTTCCACCTTGCAAAGAGATTGTTTTGGGGGTGTTGTTGGCAGCAAGTCTTATCCAAGGGGCGCTTGCTAAATCACCATTTCACAATCACGTATCAATAGGTTCACAAAACCACTTCAGAGATTTTCCCACAAAATATAAACAACTCTGATAATCGTGCTTCCAAGGAACGTGAATACGTGGACCAAACCACTGGGTCGATTTCTTTCTATACAGAGAGAGAGAGAGAGACAGAGAGAGACAGAGGGAGGGAGGGTGGGTGGGTGGGTTTAACGTCCTTTTCCACCACGTGTGGGTGATATCAAAGACGGGGCAACGAGAAAAGGCCAGCACAAATATTTGGCCCCAGCCGGGATTCGAACTCACGACCCGAGCATTAAAAGTCCAACGCTCAACCATTCGGCTATCCCGGCACCCCGAGAGAGAGAGAGAGAGAGAGAGAGGCCAAATTATTTCAGTTTTGGAAGTTTCGCTCGTAAGTGCCCCTGTGCGCTCGAAGTGGTCGATCATAATGATTAGCTGAGCTCTGAATGTGAAACGGTGCCAAATTCTCCAGCTCAGAGCAAGCCTCTCGCTTAGTCCATGTGTTATCCGCGCCAAGCGTACCCTTCTGTTGGCTCAGCGCCAGCATTTGAGATGCTGTCACTGTGCAGGTGTCTCATTGGTACAGAAAGATCTAAGGCTATAAAATTAATGGAATAAGGGTCTTGAATCGCTTTATGGTCGCTCCTCAACGACGCTGAAATTCCTTGTGTGTCTCATTTCGCTCGAAATCAGCCACCCCAGCCCCGCATACAAACGACCACGTGCCAAAAACTCCCCCAAACCCTGTTATTGTTGCTGAAAGTAATTCGCCAGTTGAAACCACCGCTCAGACGGGCTTTTGGAGTAGGCGTGTATTAACAGAACGTGTCTCTCATAGATCTTGTCCCTAGGCCAGGCCCTTTAATTTCACTTGAGCAGTTTCTGATTTAGTGTTGACACTGTGCAGCGATGTTTGCTAGCTGTCTGAAGAAAGAGCAGTCTGCCCCTGGGAAGAGATGCGCTTCCAGAAGGGGAGACATTAAAAAGTAAACCTGTTGCGTGATTCTGCTGCTTCGTGTGGCTCCGGAGCGCGCGTTCTCTCTCTCTCTCTCTCTCTCTCTCTCTCTCTCTACACACAACACACACACACACACACACACACACACGTGTGAATGCACACCCCGACGGAACTCGCTGGCGCGCGCGCGCGCGCACACACACACACACACACACACACACACACACACACACACACACACACACACACACACACACACAGCTCAGAGAGAAATAAAATGAAAGTTTACTGAATTCTGAAGGAAAGAAAGAGTTAGTTGCAAGCCCCTGTTTCCTACCGTGTCTTTGCTATCACTTTGCTAACAAAACAAACAAACAAACAAAAACAACCTAGACAGCCAGAACAGAGAGAGAGAGAACATCGCCAGAACAGAGAGAGAGAGAGAGAGAGAGAGAGTTATGTATTGGTTTGAAATGCAGAGGTAGCAACAAAGCAAGATTTAATCCACCCCCAGCTCTCCAACCCTTAAATACAGAGGGAACCTTCTGCACGTGTGCATAGGACGCATTTTCAACTCAACAACATGAGACAGTTTCATGCGATCTACAAAAAGCGCACGTCACCAAATCACTGGTCCCTTTCATCTTTTCACGTCAGTGATACACGTCAGTGATACACGTCAGACTACGGGCCGCCCAAACGAACCTTTGATCACAGCGATGCAAACCGTCTTTCTAGACAAACGTTGTTTGTAAACACCGGTAAACGTTCCTTTTCACTCCGACAGTGGCTTTGCAGTTTCCCCTCAACAAGAGCGGCTGCACTTGTTTATAATACATGCCCGATGTATCAGATGAACAACAACTGTTGCACTGTCTGAGTTACGTTGGTTTTTGTTTTGTTTTTGTTTTTTTTTTGGGTTTTTTTTTGGTCTTTATCTCTAGCCCTTTACTGATAATTACATCACAGCTCTCTCTCTCTCTCTCTCTCTCTCTCTCTCTCTCTGTGCCCGTGCGTGCGTACGTGTGTGTTTCAAAAGTGATGTTTGTATTCCGGTGTTGTTCAAGTGCACTTTCCAACAGCAGACGCTTTGTCCAATGCTCCGCCGGTACATTGTACACACTCGCTGCAGTTGCTACTTTTGAACAAACCCTGTAATAATTGCTTTCTTCGTCGGTGTCAGACATGCGCACCGCCATCATTTCGAACTTCTCTTTATTGCATCTCAGTAATATAAATTGTACCCAAATGGACTTGACGAATTTATACACGGACATGACAGTACTGTTGCAGGTTCACTGAACTCGTGTAAGTACATGTACACCCTGACCAAAGCAGCATCGTTCGCTACTGCAATCAAAGGATCCTAAATCCGCTGCGCTACAGGGTCCAGATGCACGAAATGAGAAAAGATTAGTGTGAGACTTAGCTCTACACTCAGACTTATTCCGTCGGGACTATCATCAGCTTGTAGTGCCGCCAAGTTTCTGAAATTGTCGTAAACTTGCCCTAACCCTTTCAGCCCTGAAGGAATCTCAATAGCGTTAACGCTCTCTGCCTGGGAGTTTTTCAAGTGTGCTAGATCTAAAGCCGGGCTCTTGCATACAAAACCCTATTTTTCAAGAAGTATTGGATCCATCCTATCGGGGAATCTTCCACTGTGCAGAGCGTATGAGAGTCGGTCACATGCACGCATATTATTGTTAGGGTCTGTTAGGTGATACGGTGGCAGGGATGAAAGTGTTAAGTTTATGCATCCCGTACTAATCTAGTCTCATTTCAGTCAAGGTAGTCTCGGACGTACGTCCTAGTCTCTCTCCACGCACTGTAAGACCCTACGGTCCTTACCCTGCACTCGAAACCCTTTCCCTCGTTCAGACAGCTATCACGCAGCTGTTCACACCTGTGAAAATTGAAATCATTCCGCTGGAAACAGGGAATAACCAGACAAAATTCAACTGTAGGCGTCCGGATTAACAGCATCCTTCCGGACCTCGCGCCCATTGAAAGCGGGGTCATCAGCGTGTTCTGTGAATGCATCCAGCATGGGGCTTCCTTCCGGATGGCCAGCACTGCTTGTACTCGCTCGTCACGCGTAGGCTGAAAAAGGGACTGGCGGCTTTTGTTATCAGTAAATTGTCTTGAAAGAGACAGATTAGGTTCTGGTGTTGATTTTGCTGTGGGGGTTTCATTCACCGAAATTAGACTCTTTCGCTTGGCTGATCGCAAAAAAAAAAAAAAAAAACCACCACAACCGTTTTTTTTTTTTTTTAAAATTAAATATATACAAATGCTTGTAAGAACCTAAACTTACATGAAAATTAAGAAATCTGCATTTGATTTTGAAATGACAATGGTGCTGGTGATGATTCAAAACTAAGATCGCCTAGAATGCAGATTATTTTCATATAATGTGCACCTGTGTTGGAAAGTAAAATCCCGGAAGATTTTTTTTTTTAATTAATATTTCTGCATCTTCATTTTGTTGCCAATATCGTGCGACAAGCGTACCCGGCTGGGGCCAAATATATGTCCTGGCCTTTTTCTCGTTGCCCCGTCGTTGATATCACCCCGTACGTGGTGGAAAAGGACGTTAGACTCCCAAACACCCATTCACCCACCCACCCGCGACGTTCTGGTTACTGACACCGTCACCGACACAAGTGCTAGCCGATTGAGTACGCGTGTTTCCGACGACCTTATCTGTGGCAGCTTGTGCAGACAGTTCCTACATACTACAGCGAGATAAGATGTGTAATAAACCTGTACAACCAAACAGCGCGTATACTACGCGAAGCAGACTTGTTCTCCACTACAACAGACTTATCTAATCCGTGCGGTTGTTCCTAACTTGTCCGTGCTTTTCGCACAGTTCTGGAAGATCGGAACATCGACAGTTCAGTCAGTCTAGGCATCAGTGTAGTATTCAACGTAAAAAAAAAAAAAAAAAGCGGGGAGGAGAGGAAACAGCCCAAACCATCTGATTCTGTAAACAGGACGGCACGTGACAGCCGGACAACACTCCCTCGGGCCGGTGATAATCAGGACAAATGGAGCTGCTAATGAGTGCCCCAGGGGGGAGGGGCAGCTCTCTGAGGGTGGGGTCAACGCCGCAGATCAGCCGTGAGCAGGAGATTTGAGAGGGAGAGTGTCGCAACACAAGCCCCCGAGCGTCCGCTACTGTGTGAAAGAGTTGGCGCGTGCATGGAAACATACACAGCTTTCAATCCGGTCACGGCTGATGACCCTGGAGCCAGTCAGGTGTGACGGTGTGTTGTGATAGATGGCGGGCTTACGGGGCCAGAAGCTGCCCCGTCCTGCCTCCTGCCCGCCTCTCCCTCGAATGTTCTGCTACTGATTGACAGCCTGCGACCCGCGCGACCAATGGCAGGCGACCGGCGCACGGCAAGCCAGGCAGTGTTGTGACTGCACACACACACACACACCACACTGAGCGAGACAGAGAGAGAGAGAGACTGGGACACGCTACTCAGGTAGGCCTTGAGCGAGCACCGACACAGCAGGGACAAAAAGTTGGCCCGACTGTGCTAAACTGCTTGTCTTTGTGTCCCCCCAACCCTAGCCCTGTCTCCAAGGATGTGAGCGACGCTGGCTGCTGCTGCTAAAAGTGTCGTGGGCCGGGATGCTAGCGGAGAGAACAGCGTGGCGGTGTAAGGGAAGTGGAGTCGAGAAGGAGAAGAAGCTTGTTGCCCGCGGCGTGTTGCGTCAAGCGTGAAGCTCGCACGGTCCACGGTCCCCCCCTCCGATCACGCCAATACGTCAGTCACACGGCCAGGAGAACTCGTCACCAACAGTTCGAGTACGTCCATCTGCACAACCTTTCCTGCTTGTGGATCGTCGCGGAAACAGCAGGACTTCCTCCTGATTCCATTTCGGACGGATACTATCGTCTTGCCGCGGCGCTGCATACCCCAGTGACTGACGGCCCGGGAAACGATAAAATCAAGGTGTTAAACTTTCGTCCCGTTCAGTCTGAATCACCATGTGTTATGGCGAACAAAGGAATACCGCTTAGCTGAAGAAGAAAAAATATGTGTGGACTGGTGGTCTGTCACTACTGGTTGTGTACCGCGCCAAAGTGAGGATACCACATTCGTGTTTCGGCCGAGCTGTGTGCTCGATATCTTCTAAACTTGAGCGGCAATCAGCAGGTAAGATATCCCGCCAGCGAACAATATGCCCCCGACTGATTATCTCGTCAGCCATTGCGAACGCGACCCACGTACAACATTCCTTCTCTATCAGAAGGCGTTACGGTTCACTGCACCTTCTCAAATCACAGACTGTTAATTTCTTTTCCCGTCAAACGACATCAAGCTAACTTTACGCTTTGCCCGTGGTGGGAGCCTTCAATAAAAAGTTGTGTAGGCCGTTATAATGCATTTGTATGCCCAGTTCGTATGGACCGCCCTAAGGATCATCAAGTTCCCTCTTTTCTTGACTCGCTCGTGACGCGGGGAGCTCTTGTTCGATTTTAATAGCTCTGGGGAGATTATATTGAGAAAAGGCATGAACGTCTTGGCGCCTGTATGCGTAAACAGAGAAGGAAAGCACTCTCTTTCTCTCTCTCTCTCTCTCTCTCTCTCACACACACACACACACACAGAGTTCGCAATGCCGCCAGACAGTATGGAGGAATCGAATCAGAAGTTAGAATGTAGGTACATGTATATAATGTTGACTTGAACTGAAATAAGGTGAGATAAATTTCTAGTCTAAAGTTCACTGACTGTACGAAAGACGGGTTTCCAACAGAGAAGGCAAGCTGATAACACGGAAGAGCTACATGGTGTACTGACTGAAATGACGACTGCTCTGAAAGAACACATTTTGGCGATTTCCCTTTATGGGACATTACAGTTTTCTTATTCTTATTCGTAACAGTGGATGAACAAAAACGAAGCAAAGGCAATTTACCCACAATGAAGATGGGGTGAAAACTTACTATAAATGTTTCCTCAATCATTATTGATGTACTTGTAGCAACGCGCATCAGAGTCAGTGTTCATCCTGAAAGACGGCCATAAAAATAAAAAAAACACAAAAAAAACCCACAGAATCTCAACTACAGTACATGTGTTCAACGTTAGTTTTCGAAGCCTCCATTACTGCCAGTAAGTCGTCCAACCCATGAGGTGTAATCTAACTACAGTAATCCTCAATTGAAACCAACGACCAGCCATCAAACAGCGTCTATCCAGCGGTAGGTTGTGACGGCACCCGGCGAGCAATGTGGAGAGGCGGGAAGGGAAGCCTATAATCCCGCCCGCTATCAATGGAGTGTGCCTGTCCGCCCCTCCCTGGGGGCTCACGCCGGAATGTTAGCCCCTCGTCCCCTGCCCCTCGGGTCAACACGAGGGTCTACAGCCACAGTCTACCTGCCATTCGGGTCCCTGTCGGTGTAGGAATGTCGCCCCACATACTACTCGAGCTTTTCGCCTCCGTACGTCCACCCTCTCTATTTTTTGCTTTCTATCGGTATCTCGCACGAAGTTCAGTTGACGGGCTAAAACTTACTTCCTGTGTTTTGTTGGCTTGTCCAGCTTGCTATGTTGCGTGGGCCCCGTTCCTAAAAACCCTCGAGTGGACAGGCTGCTTCTACTTTAAACCGTATCTGGCGAACCCTGCCGTCTCTTTTTCAAATTTAGTTTTCAAAGAAATGACTACAAAAAAATCTAAGAAGTAAAACGTTACCGTAACCGTGAAATTTAAATGAATACACACTACCCAACACAACAAAAACATTCACTAGGTAGTGAGTGAAATGTAGTAAATGTAACAGAAGTCGACACCATGGCAGGTTTGTAGTGGAGGGAAATTAGTTACTAACTGCCCCCCAAGGCATGATGGAATGTTGCCATGTTGACTGATGTCACGAGTTCTTAACTGGAACAGCCAGCTTCACCACTGCTCGCAGCAACCGGGCGGCCAGTCTATCACTGTCACCACACCTGGTCATCAGCAACCTACATCCCTTCCCTCCCCCTTCTTCCCTCTCCTCCTCCCCCCCCCCCCGCCCCCCCCCCCCCCACCCCCCCCCCGCCCCCCCCCCACACACACACAGGCCAGGTAGCAAGAGGCTGTAGCCTATGGGGGACATTTGCTGTGTCAGTCACCCCCAAGCCGAAACACTATGTGATTAAATAAAGACGATTTGCCCAGCAGCTGTTCTCCTTGATTAATCTGCTAATGACAGTCGCTTTAAATCCGTTGCTTACGATAACGATCCCTTCATGCAAATTTGTTAAACCTGCAGGCGTAATCCCGAAGTTAGTTACTTTTGAAAACTAGGAAAAAAATCGGGGGGAAAAAACATGATCATTCAGTGTTACGGCCCGAGCCGCTTTCTAGTCCCATTTCCCCATCCCTTCGCCGACCAAAACAAACAAATCACGTTTGCCGACAATTGTACAAGTTCAGGGAACACTGGGGAAGGGCAGATACTATTCCAGGTTGCTCTCTGTTTCACGACATGACTGATTCGGTTTTTAACACATTCTGCTCCAGCGTGATTTCCGCCTTACATTGCCTGATCAGACAGACACCTCAAATCTTCTGCAACGACCACAATTTCTGTCAGTCCAGCTGATCAGCCGTGGGTTAAATTAACCTCGAGTTCTACATACGGGCCCTGATACTGCGAAGTGAAGAACCGGGATATGACACCTTCACGCAATAAACGTGGACGTGGATACAACGGGAAAAAGACGTGCGTTAGAAATACAACTTGGTACAGGCGCTTCTACCGCCCGCCAACACCTAACCAATCCCTAGCCCGTCCGAGCTGGGAAGATATCACGGGAGCTTTCGGTTTTGTTTTTTTTTTGTTTTTGTTTTTTTGCTTGCAAGACAAACACCGTTTGAGGACACTTCTCACTTCCAAGGCTGGCTGCGCCGAGCCTGCGTGTTGTTATAAATAACAACCGCAGAATAAACACTTCGACCCGCTGCTGACATCAGTTGTGAGGTGGGCAAGGTAGAGAGAAAAGGGGGCAGGTATTTTCTTGCTGCTGTCCAGGAAGGCTCACCTGCTTGGGATCGGGAAACCTTTGAAGCTTTGTCCCAACACGGAGTGCTAATCGTTTACAACAACAACGGACCCTTCCAGGCGGTTTATCCAACAGTGTATTGTCATACCTGGGACTGGCCGAGATTCACTTCATTTCTGTCGTGTTCTGCGGAGCAAAAGACGAGAAGAAAGATTTGTCTACAGACCAGCCCCAGGGGAAAAGTTATTTCCTGCAAATCCTTGCCACATATCATATTCTAAAAACAGGGGAGGTTTGTTGGTGCTGAGTACTGCAAGTGAGAGCGCGCTCCGAGTCTCCCCCCCCCCCCTCACACACACACACACACACACACACACACACACACACACACACACACACACTTTTCTTCTTCTTTCTTTTCTGCTCTGCGGGCCATATTGATTGTTCTAGCACATCTCAAGTCTAGCATACCAATTATTCTTTTCAAAAAGCCAAACACACAAAGCCTTCCAACAGAGAAGACAAAAATCTCAAAATTATTCTCAAAGCATGATGCAGTAAACGCAAAAAGTAACTATACGCGCAAAACAACCGAACACATGATTATTATCTGAATGATAATAAAGACTGATATTATTATCTTATGTATCATCATATTTATGAGCGAGCCTCGTGATTCTCCGTTAACAGCTGGTAACCGGGCCTGATTCCCCATGATTCTTCGATAAACATGGTAACGATCCTCCTCCAGAGAAGACATACTGTAACTAGACACCACACGACAGTACACGCCTAGTAGTAATAACGACGGGAGGAAAAGATCTCCTAAGGTTTCTTTGTCTAGATCCATACGCCGACTGTCTTGCACAAAAAAAAGCCAAGGATGATTCATTAACGCTCAGCTGGTTTAGTTCACCCGTTAGGGGGTGCAAATGTATACCAGTCATGCACAGGAGGGGCAAATAAACTCCAGTCGTCCACTAACCGGGCGCGACTGTATCCCCGCAACGGGGGAGGGTGTGAAAATGTACTCCGGGGTCTGGCGAGGTGAAGTCACGTGGCCGCTGACATCGTTCTACTTTATGCGAAATATCGACGGAATTGACTGGTATACATTTGCACCCCCTAACGGACGAACTATACCAAGTGAGCTTCATTAGCATGAGCTAAGAGGACTAATAGTAATGTTCAAGCTGAGGCGTCAAAGATTTCCTCTGCTCCATCAATGGTTGTTTAGGCGCCCTGCAACTCGCTGTCTCTAGCAGATGAAACTTTACACCCCCAGGAGCTTAAAACATCCCACAACATGACGCGAAATGCCGAGGTAATATGAACTGGATGATAAGTGCCTTGGGCTTCCAGCTTTCATTGTGTGCAATTTACGTTTTACGTCGCACTTACCTTTTTTTCTGTGGGCGTGATTTTTGTTGTTTTTTTCAATCCGTCACATTTATTTGCTGTAACTGCCTGAAGGGCGTATCAAATTTTTGCTGCGCTTTCC
Organism: Batillaria attramentaria; assembly: GCA_018292915.2. Classification (NCBI taxonomy): domain Eukaryota; kingdom Metazoa; phylum Mollusca; class Gastropoda; family Batillariidae; genus Batillaria; species Batillaria attramentaria. Next base: position 783,279 of record JACVVK020000050.1, on the reverse strand, counting down.
CGCCTGCTCCAGTGTTTGCGTGTTTTGGGTGTTTCACAACACTAGCGGTCATTTTTTTTCCTCTTCATAATTCCTCAGGGGTCTGTTACTTCCGGGTTTGTGCGTCTCCGTTATATTCAATCGAAAAACCTTCATTTCATGTTTAGCTTTGCGGAAGCCGCTGGCAACGGTTCGTTTTTCTGTTTGTTGCATTTTAATTCCAAACATCATCCATATCATGCCGCAAAATATGAATTCATGAGCAATCCGTCAGTTTAATACAATGCAACAGCAATGTAAGAAGCAAATATAGAATAAAATATAACATCCCTGAAAACCTACAAGACTACATAATGGGTAACAAACTGTAGTTAATTCTTCAAATTCAGTACATCTGCCAAGAATCGACGTGAATAATCATAACCCCAACCCTAAACCCTGATTTAATTATACACAAGTCTGAATTAAATTCCACATTAAAAACGTATGCAGCACGTATGTAAAGGCATAGCGGCAAACCAAGAAGCAGCGGTTGGCTTCCGCTAACAATTCCGAAAGTTAAAGATCCCACTTAATTTCACGTGGAAATTTATACCCAAACAAATGAAATCTCTTGGTCAAGAGCTAAGCCGCGAAACAGTCTTTATTGCTTTCGCGGCTGTAAGCTGTAAATACTCATTATAGTTCAAGAGCCGGCAAGTCTAATATTGGCGACCGTCTTTGAATGAGATGTTAGTTAAAGTGCAAAACATTCTCAAGTTCAAGAGCCAGCCGGTCTAATATTGGCTACCGTTTTAGAATGAGATGTTAGTTGAAGAACAAAACAGTCTCATACTGGCTACCTTTTTTAAAAGAGTAGTTAGTACAAGAGCAAAACAGTCTCAAACGGGCTACCTTTTTCGAAAGAGTTGTTAATTCAAGAACAGTCTCATACCAGCTACCTTTTTGGAAAGAGTAGTTAGTTCAAGAGCAAAACAACGTTAAACTCCCAAACACCCACCCTCAAGAGCAAAACAGTTTCATACTAGCTACCTTTTTTGAAAGAGTTGTTAGCACAAGAGTAAAACATTCTCAAAGTGGCTACCTTTTTCGAAAGAGTTGTAAGTTCAAGAGCAACACAGTCTCATATTGGCTACCTTTTTCGAAATAGTTGTTAGTTCAAGAGCAAACAGTTTCATACTCGCTACCTTTTTCGAAAGAGTTGATAATTCAAGAGCGAAACAGTCTCAAATTGGCTTCCGTTTTCGAATGAGATCTTTGTTAAAGTGCAAAACAGTCTTATACTGGCTGCCTTTTTCAAAAGAGTTGTTAGCACAAGAGCAAACAGTTTCATAATGGCTACATTTTTCGAAAAAGTTGTAACGTTCAAGAGCAAAACAGTCTCATATTGGCTACGGTTTTATAAGGAGGTGTGGCAGCCGTGCCAATTGCTCTTTCGTCACGTACAGAAATTCTACAGTGACAGAAGCCTGGGAAGCGTGGGACGTTAAATTTTCCACTTCGCTGACTCCCAGCCCCCGCAACAACACGTTTACGAGCCCACAAAAGCGCGTTAGACTCAGAGGTCACCGACTACACCGGCCAGTGTCCACTTTTACTGCTGACCATGATCATCAGTTAACTGCGGACCGTCACGGCCCGATGGCAGAAGACATCTGTAAACCTTTAACACGCGTGCTATGTCAGACTGGCAGGTACGGATGTCACAGTGGTGTGGATTCTGGGGGGCTTCTGACATGATGTCAAGTGACGTACAGGATTAAGGCAGCCTTCATTAATAATTGGGAGGCCTCTGTGAGCGGTAGTTTCAACTGGTGAATTAAGTACCTAAGGAAAAATAACAGTTGGGGAGTTTATGGTATTCGTGGTCCTTTGTATGCGGGGGGGGGGGGGGGGGGGGGGAGAGAGAGATTTCAACGGAAGTGAGACACAAGAGTAATTTCACTGAGTATCGTCAAACAACGACCACATAACGATAAACACAGACTGGACTCTCTCTCTCTCTCTCTCTCTCTCTCTCTCTGCAACTATCCGTGGTGTACATTTCCAACGCGGAATCCATTAAGTAAAGTAAAATATTTGCAAATGAGGATCGATATACGCATAAATTTATGAGTTCATACTTTTACGGGTTAGTACTGCAAGGGTGGTACTACCGCGGTCGGTGAAACTTAAAGTGGTACATGTACTACTTGTTTTGTTTCGTTTTGTTTTATTTTACAATTTCAGATCCTTGATATTCTGTCGATGCATTCGGCTTCCGTATCGGTTTCACTTGTAGTAAGCTTCCTATTTTGCACACGTCCACGCACAACTGAGGACACCGCGGAAGGCGCAGAAACTTCCAAACGATATCTTATTTTACAAATGATGCCACAATGCTTACTAAACCTTTGCACCTGCTCTTCCTCTCCTTCGCTCACTTAGCCCAGGGAGTCACAACATACAGAGCTATTACCTGGCGTCTTCAGGTGTGAACACATAAAAGGGCCGTGTCCCTTCCTAAAGTCGACGCGTCGCCATGATGATGGTGACTGCCAGTAAAAGCGGGTTATTCGCGGCGCCAGAATGGCTAGTGAGATGCACTGTGCTTACGTGGAGGTCTGAACGAGCGTGTGTGTGTGTGTGTGTGTGTGTGTGTGTGTGTGTGTGTGTGTGTGTGTGCATGCGTGTGTGTGTGTGTGTGTGTGTGTGTGTGTGTGTGTGTGTGTGTGTGTGTGTGTGTGTGTGTGTGTGAGGGGGGGGGGATGGGTGGGGGGTGTTCGGAGCTTAACGTCCTTTTCCACCACATAAGGGTGATATCAAAGACGGAGCAACGAGAAAAAGGCCAGTACAAATACTTGGCCCCAACCGCGATTCGAACTCACGACCCAAGCACTTAAAGTCCAACACTCTACCATTCGGCTATCCCGGCTCCCCGAGAGAGAGAGAGAGAGAGAGAGAGATGCACACACCGCCTAAGAAGAAGGAATTTATCCAAAGCAAATGATTTCTACGCACGTATGTCATTTACAAAGTTGAAATTATCTGACTTGTTAGAAAGACAGAACCAGTTTTGGACCTGGTCCATGAACGACACACACATGTACCGAATACTACTACTACTACTACTACTAATAATAATAATAAATTATTGCACTCTAGGAATAGTTGGTATTCTATCTCACCCACGACTGCTCAGTGTTCCAAATGACAGAAAAGATTTTAAAAAAATTCTGGTTTTGGTATATATACACTATACAATGACAAACACAAGTACAACATGCATGCACTACATGTTTAAACATACTTGAATTGACATGACATTTCAGTAGAGTCATGACCCAGTCATAGTCATAGGGAAAGATTTTTTTTTAATTCCTTGCTTTTGAACACCAAGACAGGGGACGGGGGGGGGGGGAGGGGGGTCGAACACTTCCTTTACTCTGCCATAACCCTGTCCTTAGTCGAAATGTAGTAATGCACGACCCTAAAAGCTCGTTGATCATGATCTTTATTCAACCAGTCAGTGCGTGCCCTAAAATTTTGCGAGCCCGTGTCAAACTACGCTCTACCGTTCCCCGCACCGGCCCCCGTAGAGATCATACTTGGCGAGTTTCCACCGAGAACTGTTGTCCGCTGTCACGCAAAGCGCCTGAAGTAGTTGTTGGGAGAGGGATCGGTTGTCTCATCGCTATAACTACCACAATACGGGGGCGGGGGTTTGGGGGGGGGGGGAGGGGTAGTAGTCAAACTGGACTCCAAATCTATCCCCTTTCTTCCTATCTCTTTCTTTACAGATCTGTCCTATCGTAACACTGTATTTGACGTCTCCGCCGCACATGTTTTCTGTACTTATGAGCACACTTATAAGTTTTTGACTTGTTGTGCTCGGCCTCGTGAAAACTGTGAGAGTACATATTTATATTTGTTCAAAATGAATAAAACTGTTTAAACCAAACTGGACGCGTGTGTTACTGGTGCTACACTGCTGTAAGTAGTTGCACTGCCAAGACAAGAGTGCTTCCATCAAGTAGCACCGAGTGTTTCCATTGTCAAATTTGTGTGACACCGAGTGTTTCCAACGGACATGAACACATTGCAGTCACGTGGTGCGAAGGGCCAGCTCAGCAACTTGAGTTTCGGAACTGTTAAAATTGCATTGATTTTTGAATTTATTTATTATTGTATCATTAGCCCCTTTAAAGCAGAGTAACACCTGAAACACTCCCGTCCATTTTGGCTACCCCCCCCCCCCCCCCCCCACCACGGCAACCACTCACTCCCACAGTCCCACACCACACCGCTACTAAACAGCTCTGTGATCACCAGAGAACCTGACCAATGTGTCTAATAATGCCCACTAAAGTCAGACGCGTGGTGTAAGGAAGCTGAAATCGATGTGATTACCCCGGTTGCAGCTTTGAGCCCGGTGTCAGTGAAGGAAGCGGGAGCGTTGTGTGTGGGGGCTGTTGCGAGTCTGTGACTCATAATCTGATCAGACGGGGGGGGGACGATGGTTTGTAGGGAACTGGGTTAATGCGGCATGACGATGTGATTTTACCTTGTTGGCTGGACTGAACACACGAGAGAGAGAGAGAGAGAGAGAGAGAGAGGTATTTTTTATTAAGGATATAGGCACTGATAAGGATTAACCCCTTATTGGTAATGATGCCTATGTTACAGACTGTCCTTTCTATTCTACGTTACATATGAATATGAATCAACAACCCACGAAATAACAATGAAATACATACGAAGAAAAAAAAAAGGGGGGGGGGGGGAGAGAAGCTGAGAGATGAGAGAGGGGGAGAGAGAGCGGGGGGGGGGGGGGAGGGGTCGACAACACCCCTCAACGGCAGGGATGCTTTTTCTGAGTCTGTAACTGAAATTTGTAAAATGTCTTTTGTTATTACGACACAAATGAACCCAGAACAACGAAAAAGAATGAGAAAACATTCATACTGAATATAGCCTATCAAAAGCGAACGACAGAACAGTAACAGCAGCTACACAGTCAACACCAGAAATCCCAAGTGAACAATAATTCATACAGAAATAACAGCCGTAATGAATCCCCGTCGCCAACTCGCATCTGTTGCCATAGTAAAGGGGGAGGGGGGGGGGGGTCCTTCTCTTTGTCGGATCGTAAACTGTTTTTATTTTTCTCTCGCTCTCGATTCGGTCCTGGCGAATAATTACGATGTGTTGGTATAGTTTACACTTCGTGTGAGTGCAGTGCGGCCGTTTTGTTGGGTTGTTGTTGTTGTTGTTGTTGTTGTGTGTGTGTGTGTGTGTGTGTGTGTGTGTGTGTGTGTGTGTGTGTGTGTGTGTGTGTGTGTGTGTGTGTCTCCCCCCCCCCCCAGCACAGCGACGGCATCATTACCACGAGATAACTCTAACCCTGATCGTAAATTTAATCCCTACGGGTCGAACTAGATTAAATAAGCGCGTTTTCTTTAGTGTAGTTCGCCCTATAGGGCGATTTGTACCTCGTGTAAATACAATACCGTTACGACCGTCTACTCCGCATTGCACCATTGCACAAAGTAACCCTAAACCTCAGCCTAAACCTAACCCTATGCTGAGTGCGCCGTATTTGGTACAGTTGGACCTCAAGGGGGCCATAGGGGTTGGTTGCTTGCTTGCTTACTTCAGGGTTCAAGGTCCCTTTCCACCAACAGTTTGGGGAACTGCTGAGGAAAAGGGGGGGGGGGGGGAACAAAACAACTCAAACCCCTGAAGGCCGGAGTGCACAGAGAGCGGGGGGGGGGGGGGGGGGGGGGGATGGAATTTGCTTCAAGAAATCAAATTTTGGCTTTTTTTTCAGAAAGCATTTCGTGGCCTCTCCTGGCACCCAAAAGTAAACTACTGCCTTGGTACTGACATGCAAGTCTTCACAAACGAAACTAGACTGTCCAACATGGCATACCCTTCCTTTTCTCTGGCTGAAACTATTATTTGTTTTAGGTGAAAGGATAGAAAATGTAACTGAAAATTGCCAAATGGCTGAAAAGTCCCCAGCCTGTACCAAGTAAGAGTGATATAATGTCAAAGACGAGGCAACGACAAAAGAGCCAGCACAAACGTTTGGCCCCCAGCGGGGAAGACCGTATATAGAGGGAGCGGACAATACTAGCTGAGTAATGCTGTATGTCGGCCATGCTCGGTGTGAAACTGGTCCGGGGCAAGCGGTAATCATCAACTTCACTTATCGATTGCTCGCGATCGTATCCGGGAGCCTGACTGACAGGTAATTACCTAGTCAAACCCTGTCAACTTCATCTCGCGTACCGGTTACCTGGCTTTCGCGTCTGCGTCGAGTAGGGTGTTTGAGTGCACACGGCTTCTTTTTTTTCCAGGTGTGTGTGTGTGTGTGTGTGTGTGTGTGTGTGTGTGTGTGTGTGTGTGTGTTTGTGTCTTTTCCAGGTATGGTGATGGTGGTGTGTGTGTGTGTGTGTGTGTGTGTGTGTGTGTGTGTGTGTGTGTGTGTGTTTGTGTCTTTTCCAGGTATGGTGATGGTGGTGTGTGTGTGTGTGTGTGTGTGTGTTTTCCAGGTGTGTGTGTGTGTGTGTGTTTTCCAGGTGTGTGTGTGTGTGTGTGTGTGTGTTTTCCAGGTGTGTGTGTGTGTGTGTGTGTGACTGCACGCTTGGGCGAGCAGCTACCGGGGTCCCACACCGAACCCAATCTGCTCGCCTGTAATACAGCAACTATAGGTTGCCACGTGTCATCGGGTTCATCTACGAGTTGATTTAATATTCCGGACACCGAGCAGGCCGTGTGCAGATTGAAGAGTCATTGTTGCTCTGTTGAACACAGTATCGCGTGATTGAGCCGTAACCGGTGAATCTCGAAGCAGTAATTGTTAATGTTGTGTATCATTAAGAAGTGATCTGTTTGGGCCTGGGCGCATGCGTTACATAATACACACCAATTACCCACGAAGGCGTCGTTTGTTGCTGTGCGTTCACACAGAGATCTTATAACATTTATGAACATTACAGGACGACTTTGTACTTGCCTTAACTTGACAGCCCCCGCCACCCTCTCCCCTCCTCTTTCCGTGTGTGTGTGTGTGTGTGTGTGTGTGTGTGTGTGTGTGTGTGTGTGTGTGTGTGTGTGTGTGTGCTTTCCAAGGATAGGCCTATGTAATAAATTCCATACATATATATATATGTTTGGAGGCAGGTGTTTCTGAAATAAACACACTCCTTTCTTTTCATTCCACACCCTAAAGAATACACATTTCCAGCCCAGTTAATCGAATAACATAGTAAAAGTAAAGTTAACTAGGTGGATGGGTGGGTGTTTTTGGAGTTTAACGTCCTTTTCCATCACGTATGGGTGAAAAAGTAATTAATTGTAATTTCAATCTCAATTTGTCATATATTCTAACTTTAATTAATGCAGTTAACGTAAACTACTTGATTTGTAACTTCAGTCTCAACTTGTCTGTTTTAAACAGTAAGACACTGACGACACTGGCTCCGTGAGATGAGTCTCAGCAGCAGGAGCAGCATCACCAGACCGCCACCCACAGACAAGGTGGCAGAGACATCCCCACGTCCCGTGTCTTCACCAAGCTGGCACCAGCAACAAGCATGAGCGCGTGGACGCTCAACTACCTGTTCTACGTGGGCATCATCCTGCCGACTGTCGTCACTCTCGTCCTCTTTGTCCTCTTCGTCATCTGCTGGCGGCGACAGAGTGCACGCAAGGTGAGCGGTTTGTTGCACGTAGTGAATAATCGTCCAAGTATCCGTATAGTGTCTACGTGATGCTACTCTCAGTATGACGTCTGCACTACCCATTGGTGAAAACAAAGCTGCCGTGTTTCCGTTTCTTGTTACTACTATTGTTGTATTTGGGCAGTATTCCTGGATTTATTGTTGTTGTTGTTGCTGTTTTTGTTTGTTTGTTTAGTGGTTTGTTTGATTTTTGTTGTTTTTGTTTGTTTGTTGTTTTAGTTTGTTTTCGGTGGGTTTTTTGTTGTTTGTTTTGTTTTTTGTTGTTGTCGTTGGCTTTGTTGTTGATGTTAATGTTGTTTTTTGTTTGTTGTTGTTTTGTTTGTTTGTTTGTTTGTTGTTGTTTTTGTTGTTGTTTTGTTTTGTTTTGTGGGGGGGGGGTGTTTTTTGGTTGTTTTGTTTTTTGTTTTTTGTTTTTTTTGGGGGGGGGGGTGTTTGGCTGGGTTTCTCTTTGGTTCTTTTGCTTGAGGTTGCTGGTTCGTTGTTGTTTTTGTCACAGGATGTTTGTTTTTCCTTAGCTTTACCATACACTACACTGTGCGTTTTGGTGTGTGTAGAGGCACGAACAAAGTCCCTCTTCGGACGTTTGCTTTCACTTCTCTAGGTCATGCTAATATATGCATTTTCCCATGTTGGCAGGCTATCCTGACCAAGCCGTATGACCCTCACGGCACCATGCGGCGCCTGGGAATCCCCAACAAGCCGCCTCCCCCGCCAGTCTTCATCCACGCCAGCGTGTCGGCCACAGAGGACCTGGGCGGCGAGTACAACGAGGCCTACGACATGAGTCGCAGTCCCTCCGCTGAGGCGCAGGCTAACGGCCGGCTGGTCATCCACATGAGTCCTTCAGCAGACCCAACAGACCTCATCAGCAGACTCACTTACCATAGTCGTCTGGACAGCGGCTTGTCAGAGCCGGCCTGTGAATCTCCGGATGCTGGTGGTGTGAGTGGCGGTGGCGGTGGAGGTGGGGGTGGTGGTGGAGGAGGGGGTGGTTGTGCTGGGGGTAGTTTGCGGGACAGACCGCAGTCTCAGGCTTCACATTCCTCCACCACAGACTCTGAGGACTCCGGGTTTAGAGGATCACGGTCAGGACAGTGTCCTCCAAACGGACAGCCTGGTCACAACGATCTGCCGCTGCTCAAACGGGCGCGGTCCGGGAGGACCAAGAGAGGGTCTTACCACAAGCCGGTGTCCACACCGGACAGTGACTCGGACCAGGCCATACAGCTGACGCCAACCGCCATACAACGGCCGCCAGCAGCCTGGCCCCACCACAGCCACAACCAGCATCAAATGTCCGAACAGACGTTAGTGAAGAACAGCGCTGTGGACCTGAACGATATCGGTGCCCACCTGGGCTGGAAATACCTGCAGGATCTCACGTCACCTGGTCATCGCCGTGGTGACGCACTGAGCCCTGGCCACAGACAGAACCTGACGTGTCACCAGAGCATGACCATGGCGCAGGTGCACCAGTCACACGATCTGGATAACCCGGATGTGTTCGGCTTCTCTGTCGTGTGACTGAAAACTGGGTGAAGTGATAATTGCACGCCAATTTCGAGCTATGTGTACTGAAAAACTGTGTTCTGGTGTCCCGTTATTACGAAAGTCACGTCGCCTGGAGAAAATAAGGCTGTGGCAAATATTTCGTTGGCTGCATGAGCGTATCAACGGCGTGAAGCGAAGTCTTCAGTCAGAGCACAAAGTGGACTGGATCACGGAGGCAGGCGAGATATCCGCTAGCAGGATTTGCTCGAAGTCTGGTGCGATCAGTCAGCACCACAAACCTGCTGCGCGAGAACTTCAAAGCATTGTTTTTCAAATACCAAACTCTCCAGCAATCCTTGTGACATGTGCTTATGGGGACGGGAACATTGCAGACCAGCTCGTGAAATTTCCGCTCCACGTTTTTTATGTCGTCCGTACCTCAGCGCCGTCAAGACACCACATCAAAGTCCACGATACTATGGAGGAACTTCCACGAGAACCTTTGACATTTCTACGAGAGGCCGAGCCGTGTGTGGAGAGACCACAGTAACCACCTCTTCAAAAGTTCTTTACCACCATGGGATTGTGAGCTCTGCAAAGGAGCTGATTTTATTACGCTTAGATTATTGTGCATGGAAATCAAACAGGGCCGTTTGACCTCCTCCTTCCAAGATCGACCGCCGGCGAGTGCTGCTAGTCTTAGCAAGTGATTGTGATCAAAGACTGTGCTTTTTCCCTGAAAGGTTGATGATTCGTTTGCCGGAGTATTTTCGCCAATATACAACTCCCATCCAAGATAAACTCAGAATGCCAGAGAGTGGTCATCGAAGTTCATGTTTATCCAGCCCCTTCCCTCCGTTGGATCTCAGAAAAGGGGAAGTGTGCTGTGCGGAATTATGAACAAAGAACAAACACAGGATGGCGAAATTGGAGTCACACTCAATGAGCGCTTCAGCCTCTTGTTTGCTCTGCGGTCTGGTCATACACGTAAGGCTTCTGAGCAGCAGCAGGAAATATCCGCGGAGAAAACAGTTCGCCTGCGGAATCGTTCCGTGGCAGAAGACCTCCAGACATTTTCGTACATGAATGTGATACATTGTTATAGTGACTGTGACATGACCTGATCAAAACACTACGTTTGTAAGCGAAAAAAATGCCCATCTAATAATTTCAGCTGTGCTGAACCAACAAAAGCGAAAGTTATGTTGGGGATTTTTTTTTTTTTTTTTTGGGGGGGGGGGGGGGCATATCCATTCGTAACGCAAGTATTACTTCGCACATGCTTGCACGCAACACAACGCGATCGTCCGTAGCCGTCACGGCTTGATAGATTTTAGTCGGGTGTTGCTGTTTTCCATGTTCAAGGTTTTTGTGTTTTTGTTTTGTTTTGTTTTTCTTCTATGCTGTGTTCATCGTTGATCAAAGACATTATTACAGTACATTATTGTCCACGTTGTTCCTCATAATCTGTGTTCCAGCTGTGTTCTGTGCCCTGTGTCATGTGTTCGGGAAGTGTGTCTGTGCGAGGATGTTGAATCTCAAGGTCCTGTTTCATATCAGTTGAGGTCACACTTTATCAGAAGAGGTCACAAACAAAAATGCGCTCTCCCTACATTCCACGTCCGACAGATTATCTGATCTGACACCAACTGACCTGGGCACCCGGCGAAATGTAATTACACGCGGCAATATGTCTAAATTTGTTTTCTGTCAACTTTACTGAATGCTCGGAATACATAAGGCTTTATTTGTGTGTGTGTGTGTCATAGACCATGCTTGTCTCACTTTCCCAAAATCTCTCTCTCTCTCTCTCTCTCTCTCTCTGGGAGCCGGGGTAAACGAATGGTAGAACGTTGGACTTCTAATGCTCAGGTCGTGAGTTCCAATCCCGGCTGGGGCCAAATATTAATTTTATGCTGGCTGTTCAATCGTTGTCCTGTCTTTGATATCACCCGTATGTGGTGAAAAAGGACGTTAAACTCCCAAACGCCCACCCACTCCTACCCCCCCCCCCTCTCTCTCTCTCTCTCTCTCTCATAATGTTAGCAACGGCAGGTGAATCTGACTGATTAACGCCAGTAACCTAAACCGTTGGGAAATAAATGAGGTTTTTCACCCCCCCCCCCACCCTCTCTCTCTCTCTCTCTCTCTCTCTCACACACACACACACACACACACACACACACACACACAAACACACACACACACACACACCAGGCGTGGAGCTCCAATCCACCGCTTCCCTTATCCCACCCGGCCTAACTCTTCATTCTTTTCTGACATCCCTCCGAATAGGAAACACGTACAAGGCCGAGGACGGTCTCCTTCACAACCATTCCTTTCTTCACAACCAAAGTCTTCCTTCAACTCCCTGTCCCTCAAGACACCGCACAAAGACCTGGGCAGGGACGGTCCCTGGCCTGGTCCCCCCTCCGGAAAAGAAAACTATTATTCGGGTACTTGGGTTTCAAAAGGATCATGGCTCTTCTACAGCGACCACCCGGGCCAACAATGGCTGATTGCAGGTTACAGGGGCCCCGCCAAAAGCGAAGGAAGGCGATGTGTTGCCAATCCCAATTTCTATACACGTCGGTACACAAAGGAACGATTTCTGGGGCGAAATATGTGGGGAATAGTTCGTGTTTCATGGAGATAATCGTGTGTCTGTTGCTGTTGTTGTCTAGCCTAGCACAAGCATGTCTGTGCCATTCAGCAGCCCCCCCCCCCCTCCCCGCCCCTTCACCCCCGTGTAAACCTGTATGGTATACCAGTGTCCGTTTCTTTTCGAGCGTGGCTGTATTTGACTTCCGTGCGAGGGTAAAATTCCATAAAAGTATTCAGTCAATAATTATCATGTGTAGGACGTTTTTTTGTGATGGGGGAAATACCATGCTACAGCTGTTGAAGTACTTATAGCTGTACTGCCGATCAGATCCAAAAGGAGGTTGAAAAAATCATAATAAATAATAATGAAATACTGCAACGAATGCGCACAGTATTACAATTAGGCCCGTCTTGCAATAAACGAAAAAGGAGAGGAAAAAGAAAGGCTCATAAACAAAATGCAAACTCCCAACAGGCAAAGCCCGCATGCCGAACCACTAGCCAAAATCACCGTTACCAGCTGCCTTAATCACCCACGCTAGCCGAATAATTATACGACTCTCTCTTTCTGCAGTGTAATGATGTTTTTGCCATCATCAGGAAAAAAGAGAAGATTTATGACCCGTTACCCCGTGTAGTCCAAGTGAAGCGGGCAGCCATAAACACTGTTTCCCTTACTATCACATAAAGGCTGTCATTCAGACAGCCAGGAACACCCCAAGAGGTCTATTATTTGACCCATGCAGTTATTCAAAAGACCCCGCTTTACTACAGGACGACAACGCCTTTGAATCGAAAGGCGGGGAATCTACGCTAACCAATATTGTAACGGCAGTGATTATACTGCAAGCCCGAACTGTACATGTCCGTAATGATAAACATTCTAAAGGATAATAATGACAAACTCCAAGTTTCCAAACTCCTTGTGTGTCACTCTGTATTTCTGGGCACACGAGAAGATAAACTTAACAGAATAATGACAACCACTGCTAACCAAAGAGATAGAAATAACAGCGTAACAAATCTAGTTAGTGACTTTACCGACAGTCTGTGTCTCAATTTCGACTAGTCAGCAGTACACAGGAGAGCCAAACTAACCCAGGCTAACCAGTTATATTATTGAAGAACATGTAGCACTATGTTCTGTCGACCCCCCAGCGCCAGCCCTAGCGGTTCAAGGGTGGCGCTGGGCAAAGAAAAGATCTGAATACATTCCTTTCACGCATATTTCTCAACACACGTGTCTGAAGAGGTTGAGCTGAAAAGCCACAAAGGGCGACCTATCAATGGTCAGCCGGGGTGGATGATCTGAAGCGTGAGAAAGGGGTACCGGGTACATGCGTGGCCGGGTGGTTTGAGAGAGAGTGTGTGTGTGTGTGTCACTTGCGAAGAATGTGTTTGAACGAGTGGTCGTTTCTTTGATGAAAACTGTGCGCGAGAAAGTGTTCATCCCCGACTATTATTGATTATTTATGCTGATGTCTAAGCGTCAGTACTAAGTATGTTAAAGATAGACACGCCGTTTGTAGACGTTTTGTTCGTGAGAGGAAAACGGCCTGTGAGGTTCGTTTACTGATATCCATTGTGTAGATCTGTGCTTTGCAAAGGTCACGATTATGTTTGTACAGAATGCTCTACAAGAACAAAAATACATAAACACACAGTTTGTCTGGAGGCTGTTCTTTTACTCTGTGTGTGTGTGTGTGTGTGTGTGTGTGTGTGTGTGTGTGTGTGTGTGTGTGTGTGTGTGTGTGTGTGAAGCCAGAATAGAACTGTAACATCCATACGAGCAAAGACTACAGTTAAAAGTTGCCAGCATTACACCCCCCCCCCCTCCCCAACACAAACACACGAACTAAATTCACGATTTCACTTTCAGTATATTCATATAAATGTGAACTCAATAAAGCAACAGAGGACATTAAACTCTCTCTCTCTCACACACACACACACACACACACACTTCCACCAAATACAATTCCCCCCCCCCCCCCCCCCCCCTGCAAGAAGGTGCACTGAAGGATTTACGTGACAAGCAAACGACCTCTGATCAGTTCGGCATGACCACTTCACCAGGTGCCGCCAGCCACAGCGGCACAGGGGCAGCCGAGCACATGCACCTGCCTTCTATTGCTTGCCACGCTAAAGCTCCCTCTTACCTGCTGTGTGTATGCAGGCCTGATTTTCAGAACCGCATTATATCCTTGACACCTTCTCAGCGAAAACAGACAAGGAAAACAATGCCGGCTCTGGCGAAAGGCCGCGGTGTGACAAGAATGATCCATTCCCCAAACATTACGTGGGGTATAATTATATGCGTCTAGTGAAATAACAAGGGGGGGGGGGGATAAGAATGGTTTGTGTATGAAGAAGCGCATGCGCGCGCGCACGAGCACACACACACACACACACACACACACACACACACACCACACACACACACACACACCAGTGTTTTTAACAATCAGGCCTGGTCAGTATTCACGAGGCACGTTTCGCTAGCATACTAAGGATAACGGGCATCTAACAATAGTAATTTCCCATTCTGATACGCCCGTTTGGATTAAAACGCGTGTATCCTAGCTCCGCAGTAAACGCGCTTCATGCTGAAGGATGCAGTTCTGTACAATGTACGGATGATCGTGTGTGTGTGTGTGTGTGTGTGTGTGTGTGGTGTGTGTGTGTGTGTGTGTGTGTGTGTGTGTGTGTGTGCGCGCGCGCGCGCGCTGTCACACACACGTGATCCAGAAAAGAAAAAAAAATCTCATACATCAACCGTAACATTTCCTCTCATTTACTCCCAGACACGAAATTCACAACTACTGCCGGCGATGACCTTTTCACACTAATAGTAAAAGCCCCATACGCATTCAGCTCCAAAATGAAGCGTTCTGCTGGGCAAGCGATGTCTCGCTAAACAGCGTTAGCTGTGTCATCAAAACCCTGCCCACCAACAATGTGGTAAGTATGTAGACCTTACCACCCACAGAGACATACCCAGACGCCGCCGCCTCGCCCCCAGTGTGCGGCGCAGAGGGAACGGAGATGGTTACAAAATGTCACGTGCCCGTCTCTTGCTAATGGCATTTTGGGGCAGGCGCTGTGGCTAATTTCGCATCTATTCACACAATCCCATCCCAACGTAACCAGACGGGAACAGCACTCTCGGGGTCGCTTGGCTGCAGTTTCGGCTGCATCTGTAGTTATGCACGGGTTTAAAAACGATCCATGAGCCAAAAGGAGGTAACGTATGTAGCATTTAGTTCACTGATATAGGTTTTGTCAAACAGGAGCTGATGACTTGTCATGACCTCTCTCAGTGTCGTGCTTATCTTCAGGATGAGATACACTTTCTACTGGTTCGTCCTTTTTAATAACGAATTGCGGTCACGTTATATTCCAAGAACGTATTGGAACAACCCTACAGCATTTAAAGTAACACTATTAATTAACACTATTAATGTCTAGCAGAATTCTATGACGTAGAGAAATCTGGCTCTATTTGTACTTCATGCCCTCCGTGTGCAGGGAGGGTGGGTGGGGTGTTCGGAGGCTAACGTCCTTTTCCACCACATACGCCATATCAGGGAAATTTCTTTTTAGTTTTAGTTAGTTTAATCTTGGCACTGTGTTTTGTAATTGAGTCCGTGTCATGTTATGATCGTTTCGTTAACTTGACTACTACAACATTTAGTGGGTGCTGCAGACGCGTTATGCTAGGGGTGTCCGAAGACATACACCCCTGGATTGTTTTTGGGGTATTTTTTGTTTGTTTTTTTGTTTGTTTGTTTTTTCCTTAAATAAGACTAAACTCTCTGCAGTTTGGTGCATTCTGGTATGATTTGAAGTGCTTCAGAGGAGGAAACGCCTTAGTTTGGAGGATTTTTTTTTAGAATTTTAGATTTTATTTATTTATTTATTTGTTTTAATTATTTATTGTTTGTTTGTGTTTTGTTCTTGGTGTTGTTTTGTTTTTGTCTTTGGTTTTGTTGTTGTTTTTTGTTGTTGGTTTTTTTGGGGTGTTTTTTTTTGGGGGGGGGGGGGGTTGAGGGGGTTGGGGGGGTCATTTTCCATTCAATCATTTTTTTTTTTTTACCCCATTTTCAATTCTGAGCAGCACTGGAAAACGCCTAGATTTCGGTTTGTTTTGTTGGTTTGACTGACAGAAATGGGTCGATTATCAACCGGAGGACTACTCTTACTAACACATTACTACAATGAAAAGACGTCCGCATGCTCATGTTTCAGACTAACGGCTTTAGATGCGGGCAGTCGTTGGCGCGTTTAATTGCCCCTCACAATAAAGCATTTTGAACCTGAACTTGAAAATTTTGGATCGGACTAAAACCGGATAAACGCAGATCCATTTTCTTTCAACACCCATGCATATGTACAACCAGGCCAAGACCCAACAGCTACGCTGGGAACACAGTCTGAGCAAGTCCCCAGGTGCCGGGATAATCAAAACAATATAAATGCTGTTGGCTGCATACTGCGCTTATTTTGTGTGTCCGCCGACACGTATATATGCATGACTCCCGACTGACTGGTGGGAGGACACATCTGCCTGTTGGCTGGTTAGAAGTTTTCAAAAGAATCAATAATTTATTCATTGATTTCGGGGGGGGGGGGGGAGTTTAATTTCAAACTGCAATTTACTTACGTCAAACAACGCCCACAGGAAAAGACAACTTCGACCCTGACCACAACAACAATAACGAGAAAAACACACGCTCTCGCTCTCTCTCTCTCTCTCTCGTAATTCGTGAACCGCCGTTGCAAGGTTGCTTTCATTGAAAGTTGTACTGAGCATGTCATAAGTTCGTCTTGTTTATGCTCAAAACATTTCTCTGCATTTCCTCGGGAGCCGGGGTGGCCGAATGGTAGCGCGCTGGACTTCTAATGCTCGGGTCGTGAGTTCGAATCCCGTCTGTAGCCAATATTTGTCCTGGCCTTTTTCTCGTTGCCCCGTCTTTGATATCACCTTTACGTGGTGGAAAAGGACGTTAAACTCCCAAACACCCACCCAGCCCTCTGTACTTCCTCCAATGCAACGAAATAAATCTGTTTAAATAAAAAATACGGCCTGTGCAATCATTGAAAACTGAAGACCCCCTCACACACACACACACACACACACACACACACACACACCCCTCTATTCTTCTTTTAGCATCCATGTACCAGCCCTAACTTTCAATAAGGATAGAAAGGTCCTATCAGTTATGTACATTACCGAAACCAGTGCCACTCGGTGGCCAGAGGCGAATTACCCGGAACGTCCTTCAATAATTAACGCCCGAATCAGCAACAACACGGGCTCGTCATTGGTCCTCATCTGCATTGTAAGCCCTCGTTCTCGCGTGTGATCAATTTAATTAATGAGACTCTCCAGCAGGACGAAGCCCAGCCCCTTTCAGCCTCTTCCTCTCTCTCTCCACGAACCCTTAACTCAGCGTGTCCCCGACTCCATGTTCAGAGCTACCCAAACTGTACAGCATCGCCAGGAGTATAAACCTTGCTCTCAAGTCAAGTGAAGTTAAGTCAATTTATTATCTCGAGATGGGGGGATTTCGCTTGCAACAGACTAAAACTTGGAGGGAGTACAGAGTTGTTGTTGTTTTTTTGTTGTTGTTTTTTTGTTTGTTTGTTTTTTTTAGGTTTACTATACATAAAACATGAATACAAAAAATACGTAAAACATACTTACGCCCTAACTGCTATCACACCAAAGAAAAACAATACGAGAAATATCTAGACATTTTTATATACATGCTCTCTGTGCGCAAACGCTTTTGTAGCACTGCCGCATTGCAAAACCGCGTTTGTTTGTATGTCTGTTTGTTTGTTGTGATAACTACAGGCGTAAAGTTATATACAGGATAAGTCACACACTGGAAAAAAAAATATGAGTGTCCTCGATCTACATGGGCTACATTCTGTACACTCTGCTCACCCATTACACTCACAGCCTGCCGCAGACTGAAGGGCAAACACAAGAGCCCCACTTTGGCGACTTTCATCAGCATTCACACCCATTGCGGCCTCATCAGAGCCATCATAAGCCCATTTCTCAGCACCCGCGCTCCCCGCAGATGGATTGCATTCATCACTCCGCGGCCAGCGTGCTGGGCCAGATGAGGGAACGGCTGGGAAACAAGAGGCCTTGCTGCCGATCCCATTAGCTGTATCAATGATCACATCCCTTGATTGGTTCCCCGACCACAGTAGGAGAGGTGGAAATAAACACTGTCACTGCCTTGGCGACATTTCGGAAAGCGCAGCAGTGACTGGCTTGTGCAAGGGTGACATTTTAGCCAGCGCAACAATGCCGTATCACTTAAATGCAAACACTGGTAATATTATACTTCGATGGTTTTGTCCACAAGTTTAACGCTGCCATACGTTCAGGACAACCAATTACAGGAATGTCAAGGCTTCCCCTCATCGGCTGACACAACAAGAAAATGAATGTAATTTGGCTGGCTGAAGAATCCTGTCCTAGTTCCACGGAGACACTCATGTATGTAGAATGTAAGGGCATAATTATTTTGGATGTGAATAACAACCTACTGCTGGACCTGTAAATCACGAATGCCCCATTAACAAACAAAACAAAAACAAAAAACACCAAACGATACCAAATTACAGCTTGGTGCGTGTATGAGAGAGAACATGAACAATGTTCTTTCATTGGCTCCCCCCCCCCCCCCCCCCCTTTGGAAGAAAGCACGAATTCCCAGTAACCACTTCCCCTTCAAAGAGAAACATTCGACATACCAAGGGAAATGTCCTACAAAAAGGGCTGCCCCGATTTGTTGAAGACAAAGAGTTAAACTGTCTCATGGGAGGAAACGGGTTCCAAGCGCGCGTCATTATTTTCAACAAAAACATCGTCACTATATCACATAAAACCTCATTTCTCTCTGCTCAAGAAGCACGTGATAATTCGTAATACGACCTTTACATCTGACGGAAGATTTCATGGGAGACGAATCTGATTCCGATGCCCTGGAAATGTCGGCAGTCATTCGCGTGGTATCTTGTCTAAACGTTTTGTGGACCGGCTGGCGGTTCTGGTATATCACAAACCAAACTAACCCACCCAAGATGAAACTGTTGCTTGGGAGCATTAATCAGGAGCAGGCATAAAAGAAATTGGACAGAAACAGGCCAAAATGAATGACTAGCAGTACCATTAGCTGAATCGATAGCTAGCAAACAGTAAGGGGGAAAAAGGTACGCACATTACAAATAATGGTGATGCACAACATATGACTGCCATACGACGAAAGACTTACATGTAAAATGAAAACGGAAAACAAAAACATAAAACTGAAAACAAGCTATACATGACAATGCCATAGAAATCTGTTGCTGTTAGAAATCAACCAGTGACAAATTTTCTCGCAGTAGCTGGACATGGCAAGCCCTTAAAAAAAAAAAAAAAAAAAAAAACGATCGGTAACAAACCCTGCTGGTCACTGCATGATCTTCAAAATCACAATGGGCAAACTTCTCACTTTCACGGATAAAACATACCGGCGCAGAGAAGCCGTCTAAAAGACTGTTGTCAGTGTTGATTTAAACAGATGTTTTTCGTTGCATTGGAGAATATACAGAGAAACAGTTTGAGCATAAACAAAGCGAACTTATGACATGCTCAGTAAAAAATAAAAAAAAATAAAAAAACCAATTCAATTCAAGCAACCTTGCAACGGCAGTTCACGAATTACGAGAGAGAGAGAGACAGACAGACAGACAGAGAGAGAGACAGACAGAGAGACAGAGACAGACAGACAGACACAGACAGACAGACAGACAGGTCTCAGTTGGTGAGCATTTCCTTTCACTGAACAGTGTCATCGGTGTTGTGTGAAGATTATTATCAGTACCAAACAGTCGATCTTCTAACAGTATACTTTACACTGAAACTAAGGAGGCTTTCTGTTACAGTACAAACGATGAAAGGTAGTATGTACTTCGTGACGGTGACGAACTTTCACCACAAAAGAAACACGCGCACACGACAGACGAAAGGTAACACTGTGTGACTGTGATGAACTTTCAACACAGCCCAACACGCGCACACACGATGTAACAGGACACCGAGCTAACACACGATACATACATGACGCAGTACACAAAACAGTTCTTACTTCTTAAAGTCGCAATACGTATGACAGGCATACAACAGTGTGTAGAAAACTTCCCATCAAATGCGCTGAATCTGTGTATCAGAACTGATCAGTCACTTGAGGCACAGCACAACATCTGAGACCATTTGTGGGCAGGTGGGTGTTTCGGGTAGAGCGTTGGACTTCTGATGCTCGGGTCGTGAGTTCGTATCCCGGCTGGGGCCAAATATGTGTGCTGGCTTTTTCATCGTTGCCCCGTCTTTGATATCACCCGTATGTGGTGGAAAAGGACGTTAAACCCCCAAACACCCACCCGAATCCAGGTCCAACGCTCTACCATTCGGCCACCCAGACCATTGTGGTGAGGCCAGCGTATAAGTTGTTCTAGAAGGGTACCGCGTACTGAGCAGACGACGTTGTTTGGTTGCGGACTGAAGACCAGCTAGACGGCGCTGATTGGTTGCTATTTTCATCAGCTTTGTCGAGTCCCAGTCTGTTCAAAAATAGATCGTCGGCTCAAAGAAAATCGTGTCTCTCTAATATTAGAAGCCACAAAGTCGCAAAAACGGTCCCAATGACCAAATGAAACATCCTTCTGTCTCGTTAGAACTTCCAAAGCGGCTGTTCTCCATCTCAGCGGGCGTTACGAACATGGGTGGGTGGGTGGGGGTTTGGGGGTTTAACGTCCTTTTCCACCACATACGGGTGATATCGAAGACGGGGCAACGATGACAAAGCCAGCACAAATATTTGGCCCCAGCCGGGATACGACGAACTCACGACCCGAGCATTGGAAGTCCAACGCTCTACCATTCGGCCACCCGGGGTCCCCGTCACGCACAAGGAGGCTTTAAACGAACATGTAGGCTTTAATTGTCTGAACTCGTGAGAGAAATAATGTACAGTTCTTCCGGTATCGATATTACCCGTGACACTTGCCTCATCTTTCCCTTGCTTCAACACAAACATATTAATTATTACTACCAATCCATCATAACATTTTTATCCACACATCCGTACAAAGTGTATATAGGTGTTCTCCCTAAACCCATACATCACGGCGTGTTGCCGCCTGCTGCAAGCGACACCTGTAACGGGAGACGGGATTGGGAGAACGTAAAACAAAGCCGGGGTGGCTGCCGGCATCAGGTGTAGCGCTGAATAAAGGTGGTACTGCGGGCGGTTTCAAAGAGCAAGCGGGCGGTAGCAAAGAGGATTGCACTTACATGGCCAGACAGAGGCAGCTTAGAACTCAGATGAGGCATGATATGCTGCTGCTGCTTTTTTTTTCTTTTTCTTTTTGCCAGTATGTGGTTATTATTCTGTTACAGCTTCGCGGGCGAACATGTCAGTTGTGTGTACAAAGAGGAGGCATTCAAAGTAGTCAGTTACTTCACCAGAACTACTTCTAACACAAGATAAAACAGAAGCGTACATTGCTTTGAGTGCTGTAAAAGCATTTTTCCCTGAATCCCCAGAGAGAGAGAGAGAGAGAGAGAAAGTGTGTGTGTGTGCGTGCGTGCGTGCGTGCGTGCGTGCGTGCGTGTGTGTGTGTGTGTGTGTGTGTGTGTGTGTGTGTGTGTGTGTGTGTGTGTGTGTGTGTGTGTGTGTGTGTGTGTGTGTGTGTGTGTGTGTGTGTGTGACTTACACTGTAAACAGCCTGACAGAAGTAGGTAAAGCGGAGGTGAGACAGGATTCTATATTTCACGGAAATCTACCGTGGCTGATATTCTAAACTCGTTGGTATATGTTGTTCATGTGTCAAAACAAAAAACAAACAAACAAAAAAACGTGATTATGCCATTGCTGTTGCTCATTCCATGGACGCAGGCCATGATTCATATAATGCCGGGTGATACGTACAAAACGTACGTACATGTATGTATACGTCAAGCTAGCGATCCTGCAGTGAGGACGACAGAAGCCAGAAGCGCCAGACAAAGCCAAAAGACAATAGCCTGCGGCAGGTCTACATCAAAGCTTCCCAGTCACCCAGAGAGCGGCCAGTGGCTGTGTCTGGCCTGACCGCCTGACTGATCACGAATGCGATTTGTTAGAGAATCATTTTTTCCCCCTTAGTGAGGCAGACGGGACAAAGAAAAAAAAAATTCTGTCACATTCGGCAAAACAATTCTCTCTCTCTCTCTCTCTCACACACACACACACACACACACACACACACACACACACACACACACACACACACACACACACACACCGTGGCACATACACAAACACACACGCACGCGCACACACACACACACACACACACACACACACACACACACACACACACATACACACGCGCGCGCGCGCCGCGACAGACAAATGTCAAAATCGTGAAAACGTCGATGCAAAAATTACCGACAAAACTAACAACACACCATGTTTGTCCTGAAACGACTTTTCGCGAGCGGTCAAATTTCGGTCGCACCGTAAAATCGATTTTCTGCCTTAAGGTGGTCATCCCTCCCCCCCACCCCTCCAAAGTCTTTTTCTGTATAACTACCATTGGCACAACCGGACCCCCCTCAGTCGCACACAACGACCAAATCAAACAGCAACCTCGAGGGCGCACCTGCATACTGAACGTTAACCAAAAAAATCCATTTCTGACGCTGGCCACAGCAGAACTACCATTCCAAAGTAAAACACATGACGAATTAATAGCAACACTGGCTCGACTTTATTTGATTTAGGCAGATTTGTGTCAAATCGTACTCCCATTTATTCCTCGGCCCTTGATCACAGCTGAGCGGGGGCTTCAGATTCGATAATCCAATCGAGGCGCGCCACGTGTCGACATTACGGAAGCCATTCATCAAACAAATGATTCGTGTCGTCTGCTTCTACCGGCGACAGCGGAGCCAAGGGAGACAATCGAATTACAACGCACCTTTTTTAAAAGGACCCATCGACGCAGATCTGGCGCGAGTGTCAGCTGAGATTTGCGGTGCGCGCGGGAGAATTAACTTGGTGCCATTAAAGGAATGCTGAGTGATTTAATGCCGCTCAGTGTGGACAGTTAAGTTGCAAAAGAAACCAAAAAAACAAAAACCACAAAACACGATTCAATCTATCTACAGCAATATGCTAAGCCCTCTGTAAAGCCCAACACAAACACGTCCCGTATAGTCGAGTACAAAAGAAATCATATTAGTGGTCACACTGATATTACCACGGTAGCCTACAGAGAGAGAGAGAGAGACAGACAGACAGTGTTTATCGTTTTATGGTCAGTCATTCTTTGACGATGCTGAAATTTCGCTTGTGTCTCACTTCGCCTGAGATCTCCCCAAGAATACAGAAATGCATCTTGTCACAGTCTTGCTCGTGTAGGTGCGCAGGTGTAGCAACACACCAAATTTGACAGCCACCTGCAAGTCACTGGCAGAGTTAGATTTCGCAACATGGAACTGGCATTCAACATCAATGTCTCGCGCCATCCGCACTGACATCCGCAGGAATGGCGCCAGCTACGCCACCTGCGTCCCGACAAAACGCTCACGCTTTTGTCAGGTTCTCTCCCCCCCCCCCCCCCCCCCCCCCCCCGCCAAAACCACAGAGCACACCCATTTTTCTTGCGAGAACTGACCTAAGTCAAGTCGTGTTCACCGTGACAAAGAACAAGCTCGCTGAAGCAGTGGCATCCGCTGTAAAATTGTTGGGAAAATTGCTGACAAGCTATTAAGTCCACGGCAAGTGTCAGGTAGGGCCTATGAGAAAAATAAAACCGACGAAAATAATCATATTACGTCATGAGTTTTCGTACAACGGAAATATAAGACCTCGGACTTTTTAGTTTGGATGAAAGCCAGCATCTGCATCAAGATAATCGGCTTTGTTATAATAAATAAATAAATACACGATCTAGAGGGGGGAAGTTACCCGTGAAAGTTCATCCTCTGAATGAAAGTTTCATTACGTTCGTCAGGAATATAACAACGCCGCGGAAAACTATTCATAGAATGTGCTTAATCCCTACATCTGAATCCGTCACCTGGGTTACAATACAGTATCTGAAACCATTGTGGTGACTCTGATCGGCGTGAAAATATGTTGTTGTACGTACGCAGAAACCACCAAACGCTCGAATCTGTCGATTTTTGTAGTCAGTTATCATTTCTCATACGTCCTACATAACGTACAGAGAACACAGGCCAAAGTACACTGCTTTGGCACCTGCTACGTCTATCTGCCTGGGTGCGCCATCGAGCCGCAGAAGTGGCCGTCTCCACTCGACGACACGCTTCTTGTTCATTCCTAGATCCAGGTCAGGCAAAGGCCGGGTTGTCAGTGCTAATGGATGGTCCTCCGTTAGCCCCCAGAAATGGGCAAGTCTCATGTGGGTCATTGGTCACAAAGTACCGCTGAGTGGAGCCCGGTAACAATAGCACGCCCCTGTACGGTCAGCAAAACCCAATTATCTGCGTAAACACGTTACGCTTTCGGCCCGCTGACGAAAAAGAGGAAATGAAAACAAGTCTAGCAATGGACGAGTGATACCGTCAGGATTTCAAGAAACACGTCTGGAAGACCTGAAACAAGCACTGCTTCGGATGCATATAACTTTACAAGAGGAGAACACTCATGAGTGTTTTCTCCGAAAAAATATTTACCCCCCCCCCCCCCCCAGTATCAATCAATCACAATCAATCAATCAATCAATCAGCCCAAACTAGGCAATAAAAAAGACGAGAGGAAAGCACAGGGAACATCAATGCCGTTAAATAATGAAATGACCACTGACAGACACCACGACCGAATTTGTAACATCTCCACATGCTCACTGACACGCACGCACACACATTCTGTTTTCGGTGTTGGCTGTCGTTTTTGTTTATGGTATTGATTTATTCGTCTTCATTTTTGTTTCTTATGTTACGGGGGTGGTGATGGAGGACGATGGGTTTCCTAGAATCGCCTCGAGGCGAAACTGAAAGGCTATCCCACAAAAACCAACGGGAATATCTTCAAACTGATCTGCGCACTTGATTTCCAAATCGAAAATCGATGCATGGATCTCGTTGCCTACACCGGTCTTTCAACTCATAACGGACGCACGTCACAAGCCATAGATAAAAAATCACAAATTAACCTCTATCCCTCCACCATCTCCCTTGCCTCAGGCCAGACCAAACAGCGGTGAGTCACGGTGAGCAGAGATCTGCCCAAATCCATATCAGGCCCATTTATTGGGTCGTTCAAATTATTTGTGCGACCAGATCATGCAAGGGTGCAGTTCAGCGTTTGAAGCGTTATTTGTCTGCATACTGTCAGCAATATCGCCGCGTACAGCCGCTATGTTCCCACAGTCGCAAGGGGCGTGTGTAGGTTGTGACGTCAGGTTGCTGAGACCGAGCTAGAAGGAGGCAGGGAGGACAGGTGAAGCTGGGGGTCACACCTGATGGCGATGATATCAAACGGGGCAAAGTGCGCTCTCAATAGGATGGTCGAGAAGAAGCTCTCTCTCTCTCTCTCTCTCTCTCTCTCTCTCTCACACACACACACACACACACACACACACACACACACACACACACACAGTGAGAGAGAGACACACAGAGGGAGAGGCAGAGAGAGAAAAATGAAACATCATTTTACGAGGATGAAAAGAGGTAGACGTCACGCCTTCCTTCCATCTTGTCCTTTCAGAGAGAGAGACAGAGATAGACGAAATGCAACTTTATTTTTTCAAATACTGAAGATCAGGAGCAAAGGCATGTCTTAATCATTTCCTTGTTAAGAGAGAGAGAGAGAGAGAGAATGAAACATTTTCAAGTACTGAAGATTAGGGGCAAGGGAATGTCTGAATCTTTTCCTTGCTAGTCTGAGAGAGAGAGAGAGAGAGAGAGAGATATGAAATGAAACTTTTTCAAGTACTAAAGATTAGGGGCAAGGGAATGTCTGAATCTTTTCCTTGCTAGTCTAAGAGAGAGAGAGAGAGAGAGATTTTCAAGTACTGAAGATTAGGGGCAAGGGAATGTCTGAATCTTTCCCTTCCTAGTCTAAGAGGGAGAGTAAATCAACAAATTCATGTTATTTCAGAGAAGCCCCGTCAGCTCTGTGTCCAGATGATTCTTCCTCCCAACACCCACACACTCCCTTTGTGCGGGGGTCTACAGACGTGTTTTTTCGCCGTGCTGCTTCAACCCGAAGAGACGCCCATCCCCAAAGACGCCTGCACTTGGCAACTCCTGGACCGTGGACGAAATCAAAACAAGAAGCCGGGTGGAGCTGACCGGTGCAGGCCACCCGGCAGTCCGCAAGTCCTTTCACTGGCCGCTCACTCGATTACCGGAGTCCGGCACGAGAGCGTTCGCGGCGATTGCTAGACAAACAGCGGACAGAGGGCGGGACAATCGGTCACTGTTGACATAGCTTCGTGGTCCGTGAGCAGGCCATCTGAGTTGCCTTGTCTTCCACGGTGGCCCTGGTGGTGGTGGTGGAGGTGGTGGTGTAGGATGCACTTACTCGGGTCGTCGGGAGCAATGGGTACAGAGTTATGAACTACGTTACCCAGCGAAGGAGGTCGTCTCCTTGTTGGATCGTCAGCAGCATTTCACGGTCTTTGCGAAACTGAAAGTGGTGCACGCTTTGAGCTGAGGCATTGGCGTCTTCTGTTCACGCGTTTCTGAAGACGGAGGCACTGAGTGGAAGAAGGACTTGTAGTTGCACAAATTTAACCCCGCGTCAAGATTCGAACCCACCACACTCCGATCCCAAGTCCAACGCCCTGAGCTATACCAAATGCCGGAAAATGGCAGTTCCAGTGTTTCTTCCAGTTGTTATAATCTTACCCCCGACCCCCCCCCCCCTCCACACACACACACACACACACACACACACACACACACACACACACACACACACACCTCCCTTTCCCTCCCCCATCTTAAGCACCGAACCTCTTTAAAACCACCTTTGAACTAGTACTTCAAATTAGTGCCTCTGCTATTTCCTGAAGCTAGCAGTTCGCAGCTTGTCAGTCAAATCGTGATCAATACATGCATATTATCTTCCACCAACACTCCGGCTCTGTAATGCATAATGACCAGCAGACCCTTGCGAGTATCGGGTTTACACTGGTCTCGGGACGGGGGCAAAAATCAAAACTCATCGAACGTTTCATTTCCGAAAAATAATTACGTCTAAGTGGCGAGTGTTTATTCAGGATCTTTTCCATTAGCTGTAAAATCTGGCTTTGGAATCGCCACAGTAATGCCAGCGTCAAAAAAAAAAAAAAAAAAAACATGGAAGGAAAGCATTGATGGCTTCTCGAACAACCAGGAAAAGAATTTTCGCTGGTATCACAGAAAACACTTTTAGCGTCAAAGCTGAGTCAGAACGTGACATCAGAACGTGACAAAAGATCACAGTAAGTGCTATCACCGCATGCTGAGAAACCTGCTTTTAGTTTTGAAGATATGTTGCTTTTTTTTTTCTTTTCTTTTTTTCTTTTTTTGAAGGGGAAGAGGGGGAGGGGGGTTCGGGTAGTGGAAGCGGGTGTGGAGAGTTACGTCATTCTGTGGAAACCAGACTGAGCAGGAAAACCTAACTAAAGAAATGAACCTACATTTGATCAAAATTTACTTCCAGTTCAAGTAAACAATAGAAGACCAGCTAAGTACACAGCGAAGCCACTACGACCTCAGACCTGTCTCGCAACGTCTAAAAATCTTCTGGAATGCCCGTCTATACATTTTCTTGCCCGTGTATTTACCAGCACGTTAACTCATGAACTTGCAACCCCACGATCTGTCCTGTTTGCCCTGCGTCTGGCTCAGCAAGGTACATACACTCGGCAAGAATTTCCAACTTTTTTATTTTCTTTACTTTTTTTTTTTCGATTCCCCCAAAACAGGGTCAAGTTGCACGTGCAAGACCTTTTTTTGTGCCATCTCGTTAACCCGACACAATGCGATCAATCAACGAGCACGAGCTCCTGCTGCTGCGATTACGGATGAGTTGGGAGTCTCGTTACTACGTATTGACGATGCTCTCGTGCTGCGGTCTCGTGGGGAGTGGGGATCGAAGGCAGTGGCAATGAGGGGTGATCTGGTTAACCTCGGCCACAATCAGCACCATCTTTTTGCTGCTCTGAGGTGCACGAAGGGCACGGGGGAGGGCAGGGGAAGGTCCAGAATTCAATGTTCTGGAAGTGTCCAAAAGAGACGAACGCTTCCTATTTCAGCCCCCTCGGCTCTTTAATTTGATTCACACCGCAAAACTTAACGAATAATTTGTTAAAACTGTTTCCTGCTTCCTCCATGGAAAATGATGTAACGGGGCCACCTCAGTTCCTAAGAAAACCCCAAACCTGATACCCTTACTTCCTGACATCAAGCGTGAAGAAAATGATTATGCAGGTTTTAAAGTCATGCAAGCACACGGGCGATTTAAACTGATCCGATGCTCTATTTTGCATGGCTTACAGCATTCGGACTAACCTTGTTATCCATATTTGTGGCATGGCTGTGTTGGAATGCTTCCGCGTTCATGTTTGCAGTCATTGCTTCTGTATTATACTGTACCGGCTTTTCTCTGTTATCCTCCATAACCCCCAAAACTGTACTTTTCTCTGTTATCCCCCATATGTACCAAAAACTTCTTTTTTTTTTAAAGTTTACACTCGCGCCACGGTGTGCTACAATACGCTTTTAAACGTGCGTTTTCTACGGCCTGGACGCTTCGCACACAAAAAAGACACCTCCAACTCCCGCCACAAAAGACAAGCTGCATGATTGCAGAACTAGTACACTACCAATAAGGGTGGGTGGATGTCTGGGAGTTTAACGCCCTTTTTCCACTACGTATGGGCGATATCAAAGACGGGGCAACGAGAAAAAAGGCCAGCACAAATATTTGCCCCCCCCCCCCCCCCAGCCAGGATTCGAACTCACCACCCGAACATTGAAAGTCCAACGCTCTACCATTCGGCTATCCCCGCTCCCCGTACACTACCAATGCCCACCTATTACACTACCAAATGTCTGCGCACACTGCAACCAAATCGGCCACGTGTGTGCAGCAAGACAATGTGAGAGACAGGACACCTCACCCCGATCTCACCCGCTCTCCTCGGACCGACCTCTGGACAAACTCTCGCGGGGTCTCGCCCGCAACACTCCAAATCAATGGACGCATCATCTAATTAGACAGTTCCTATGGCCGCCCTGTGCCGTGAACCAGATTAAAGCGCCTTCATGAGCAAACACTGGCCACCTCTCGCGGGACGATTGGCAGCAGATAAAATTTGTCCCTCTTCACACGCGCCACGGTCGGCTTTTGGCAACGCGTGCCATCTTCCGCACGCGCGTCTCCCCTTTCCCGCCGGTTCATCTATCACTGGCAACAGAAGCAGGACACTCTCCATCCCCTTCCATGATCTCGACACATCTCTTGCCAACACCATAATTATAACACCCACCACCCCCACCACCCCCTCTAGTTCCTCTTCCTACTTCGTCTTACCGTATGTATCTCACTGGGAATTCAAATCTAGAGTGTGGCTGAAGAAAGTCCCGGTACATTCAAAGATTACACGCATCTTACATAGCAGGCGACGAGGAATCGAACTGAACATGTGGTTGATCTAGATTAAAAATCGTTCGTCGTTGGATGTGAACATTTTCATATATGACCAATGAAAAGAAACTACAACAACCTGCAGTTGCGGTCACTACATAGATTTCCCGCGTAACCATTGACCAAACATCTCATTAACACAGGCGCTTCATCCCAAATATTTTGGCTCAAAGAGCCGCGAGCTAAACCCAACACGCACGCTCAAGTGAATCACACGCATTCTCTCACACGCTGAACATGGACACATAACAATCACGTGGTGCGAAGGGCCAGCTCAGCAATTTAAGTTTTGGAATCAGTTTTAGAATTGCATAAAATTTATATTTTGATTTTGTGGGCTGAACATTTCCAAAGCAGAGAGGGGAGGAAGCCGGAGTACCCGGAGAGAACCCCCCGACGGTCGGCCCGAATGAACGGTGCCACATACGAGAAAGAAAAATTCTTCGCCCCGAGTAGAACTCGAACCCGTCCTCTCGCACTGGTGACTAAGTCTTAACCACTAGACCACCGACCGCCTCCCACCGACCGATTATGACGTCCAATCCATTGTAGGTGGCATAGCCACGCGGAGACCCACACCATCATAAACTACCCGAACTGTAGTGCATTTTCGAACGCAAAAGTCATAATCTGGCCAAGACATCAGGGATCAGACTCAAGTCTCTAGGCCTGCACGTCACGAGAGAAGAACGCCAACCAGTTCCCAGGCCATTAGTCATGCGAGTTGATCAGACACTGCTGGGGACACGACACAGGGAGAATCGTGTCTGGAACGCCGCAGACGCCAGCTCCCAGACAAGCGGGTGTTTGACACAAGAAATTACCGGTGCCGGAATAAATGGATTGGCCCGCCACCAAGCTTGCCCTTTGCCCGCGCAACTGTTTGCAACGGGAGACAACTGTTTGGAACGGGAGGCGACTGCCTGATGAACTCATCTCGTATACATTGTCCGAAGCCTGCAAACCGAGCCCCGCGCCATCATATGAAGTGTACGGCGCTGTGGGATACTTGGTCACTTCGAGAGAGCACAGAAAGAACCTGCTGCCGGTAATCAGAGAACGTCATTTGAATCAATAAGCCCAGATACATTTCAGATACATTGTACATCAGAGACATGTCCTTGTTGCCTCTGCAACGTTTTATGACGCTTGTTCACTTGAAACAGACCACTGCTGGAATCTCCTGGGTGCATATCTAAGGGAGGTGTGTGCAGCTGCCTAATAATACACAAGTATCGGATTACTTAGTTATGAGACTACCTTCCACCTGTGGACACTGCAGTCAGTGATAACACAACTGATTCAAATACTTCAGTCTGATCTTACAGGAACAGGTCCGAGCTATAGGTTTGCTTCATGAAAATTTGCGTATTTCAGCCATTTGACAAAGTTTTTCTTTCTTTTCTACGGTCTGAACTCCGTCCAGAATGCTGACGTCTGCTCAAGATCAGTCAGCAGGTATCCACGGGCAAAACAGCGGCTCAGAAGGTCTACCAAAAAGAAAAAAAGAAAAAACAACCTTGTCAATGCCAGTTCCTTGATCTGGAGTTCTCTCAACAACCCGAGCCTGCGTCCGACAAGGCATCCTGGCCATGACGCGGCCAGAGCACGAGGTCTTGTGGTGGTTTTTGTGGCGGGGCTGGAACCCTTTTCATGGCAGGGAGCTTTGTCGGGATGGGGTCTTTTGTGGCGGCAGCCCCCATGGTGTGAGTCATTTCCACCCCCAAGACCAGCCCTTCCTGGGCCCGGTAAGGAGTCTTTCTCTCTCAACCGTCACCAATCATGCGCAGAGTAACATATCGGTTTTTGGTGGAGACCTGTGGAGATGGATCTGAACAAGCAGAATGATGCCAAAACGTCTGTGATGAGGGAGAAAGGAAGAGACATTTTGGATGGGGGGGGAAAGCGTTCTAAAACTCAACCCTTATCGACCGCAAATCCACTGGACATCCCATCGATCCGGAAAATGCCTCTTGAAGTTTAAAATAAAAAGGAGGAAATTTATGTTAATGGTAAGAATGATGAAGGGGAAACCTGCAGGCGCGTTTGGGGAAAACCATTCGTATCTGTCCGCCATCACCCCAAAAACAGCTTCTTAACTCTCGTGCCCTGGCTATGCTTGTCAGCGATCCGCCATCCACAAGCACAGAACCAAACCAAACATCCATGGGTCAAAGACATGTCTGCGTCTCTACACTAGTATTCATTAGTTAATTCAAACATTCACAACCGCTGATGAACTTGTGGTAAATCTGAAGACTCGGCCCGAGACACAAAGACCGCCACAATATCACGTTACTGATGGGGAAAATAAAGTTCTTGGTGGTGTTAATATGCAGACCTGGCATGCAGGCGCCACAGGATAAGAATCGAAGGGGGGGGGGGGGGGGAGGGTAGGCTCTTTGGCGAAGAAACCGTCATGTTTATACCAGGGAAATCCGAATAACGGTCGTAACCTGGAGCAATGAAAGGAAAAAGAAAAAGAAAAAGAAAAAAAAACGACCGGTTTCAAGAGACACCAAAGGCATCTCGTCTGACTGAAGTCTGATTTGCTTATCGGACTCCTAGAGGATATTCACATGGTTCTGCAAATTTCATTTGTCTACTGGGCCAAGAACAAAGCCGTGCGATAAACACAAAGACCTGAAAGTGTTCTTGAAATATTCAATTTTGGCTCTGTGTGTGTGTGTGGGGGGGGGGGGTGTTGTTGTTGTTTGTTTGTTTTGTTGTTTTGTTTTTGTTTTTTGTTGGTGGGTGTTGTTGTTTGGGGTATTTTTTTTTTTTGGTTTTTGGGGGGATTTTTTGAGGGGGGGGGGGTGTTTGTGTCATGTTTTTGTTGTTGTTTTTTGTCGCCAGTCCTGATCCTGGTGGATTTTGAATCAAACAGGTTTGTCGGACTCATTGGAAAGGCCGAGTTTAAAAACTCGGAAGCTGACTTCATGTTTCATGCCAACAGAGAATATAGCAGGACTCTGTCAACACCCTCTTCTCGCTGCGTTCCAAATCCCGAGTCGAGAAAGACCCAAACGCAAGCCAAACAGTTCACATGGAGTATCTACAGCCAACTGGCAGTGGGAAGCAAACATTGACAAGCCCAAGCGACATATTTGCCAATTAGTGGCCAGCCTACCTGGCCGCGTGATACAAATGTAGCGTCGGGAGGAAAAGCTGGTCTTGTTACCGCGACTCCGCCGCAACACGGGACACCCCTTGTTGAGTGGCGTGGATTTGGAGGAGGAGGTGAAATGGGGGTGAAAGTGGCTTAAAAGGAATCTCTGTATGTGTGGCGGGACAAGAAACTGTTACCGCCCGGTGTAATAGGTTCTGGGCAAACAGTCCGCCCTAATCTGCCCGGCCTGAAAATCCTCTCCCTCTGTGTGTGTGTGTGTGTGTGTGTGTGTGTGTGTGTGTGTGTGTGTGTGTGTGTGTGTGTGTGTGTGTGAAGTTTCATGTTCCAGTTTTCAGTACGTTCGATCATTTTGGGTTGTTTTTTTTTTTTTTGTTGTTCATTTGCTTGTTTTTCAAAACGGCAAGTTTTAAAATTGGTTTGCAAGACCAAAACTTCCACCGTTTTCAAAATAAAGTTCTCTCTCTCTCTCTCACACACACACACACACACACACACACACACACACACACACACACACACACACACACACCATTTGGGCAGCAGCGCTTCGAACATACCGGGCAAAAACCGCGTATTTGGTACTACTAGGGTGGGTAGGTGCGTGTAAGGCAGTTCAACGTCCATTTCCACCACGTATGGGTGATATCAAAGACGGGGCAACGAGAGAAAGGCCAGCACAAATATTTGGCCAGAGCCGGCAATCGAACTCACGACTCGATCCTGGCCAACGCTCCACCATTCGGCTATCCCGGCTCCCGCGTATTTGGTACCAATTCACGAAATCTTGGTGTTTTGTGTTTTTAAGTGTATGTGCCACATGATCTCACAAGATTATCGTCGGCTTCTGAACGTGCGGGACAGCCGGGGTGGTCGAATGGTAAAGCGTTGGACTTCTAATGCTCGGGTCGTGGGTTCGATCCCGGCTAGGGCCACATATTTGTGCTGGCTTTTTCATCGTTGCCCCGTCTTTGATATCACCCTATGTGGTGGAAAAGGACGTTAAACCCCCAAACACCCACCCACCCTCTGAACGTGCGTGTAGGTAAGCTAGTTAGTTAGTTCCTGCAAAAGGACACGCGTCCGCCGCTGCTTGTCAGAAAAAAAGGACTAACACACTCCGTGAAAAGTGTCTATACCTGCCCGACTTGATAAATAGGGCTGGACTAAACAAGATTTGGCTCTCCACCCATCACCGCCTCCACTGATCAACACAAATGGCCAACGGCGACGTCCATGGTCCGTGTCCACTGGGATGTGACCAAACAGTATGTGCGTGTCACGGCCCACACAGGGAGAACTTCAGTGCAAACCACAATGTCGGGGACAGAGAGGGGGAAAAAAGCGGATTGTCAGTGAGCTTTCGGTGAGAAACGGATCTGTGAATAGCGAAGTGAGCTAAATGTTTTGCACGTTTTACTCACTCCATCCCAGAAAGATTTTTTTGTTTGTTTGTTTATCGCAATGAAAATTTCTTGGCCAATAAATCACCTTTCATCATCTGCATATCACCTCGTACGCCTGTGTCACCGTAAACACAAAGAACGTGCGTAGCAATTCAGAGGCAATAGAACCTTTCCCATCAGCACACCTTAGTTAAAATTGTAGAGAAAAAATTCTTGATGTTTTTACCTTGTGCAGAAGTTCACATTTGTGTGTGTGTGTGTGTGTGTGTGTGTGTGTGTGTGTGTGTGTGTGTGTGTGTGTGTGTGTATGTGTGTGTGTGTGTGGGGGGGGGGGGATGAAGGTCAGTTTGTGTGCATGCGTGCCTGCGTGCGTGCGCGCGTGTGAGTGTGTGCGTGAGAGGTCTGTGTGTATGTGTGTGTGTGTGTGTGTGAGATAGAGAGACAGAGAGAGAGAGAGGTGTGTGTGTGTGTGTGTGTGTGTGTGTGTGTCTGTGTGTGGGTGTGTCTGTGTGGGTTCATGTGCTTATTCAGTCATTACTCCCAATAACTGATCATATGATCTACTTCCATTATATATACAGATGGCCTAAAATACCCTAACGTCTTATCAAACATCAGGAGGTAATTTCTATCTATGCAAACTGCTACTGGGAGTTGTTTTTCAATGACACATCTGAAAACCAAATGAAGGAGGAACAGATATGGACTGATTTTATCAGTTACAAATAACTTACAAGTAGGACAGAAAGCAAAGGTTGAATACAATAAAAATTAGCAATTATGAAAATACTGGAACATCTTTTCTGAGGCCAAAGCCCAGGGCAGAGCCCTGCTTGAGGAGGGGGGCCCAGGGGGGCAACACCTCCGGAAGAAAACAAATTTTTCAAAATATAAGAGCCAGTTCTAGGCCTTTAGTGACACAGTATAATACTAGATAGATTTGTGTGCCTCTGTGCATTCATATGTGTGTGTGTGTGTGTGTGTGTGTGTGTGTGTGTGTGTGTGTGTGTGTGTGTGTGTGTGTGTGTGTGTGTGTTTGTTCAGTGTGAATGATTCTTAGCACAGCAATGTTATGTGGATGTAGCGATTGTTCACTGACCAAAGACATTCAACAGTCACGTGAGGATGACAGATAAAGCAAATATTGCAAATAAAGCAAATATATATAAAACAGTAAAATTGGGAGGCTGTAGCCACACAGCCGAGATTCACCCACTTCACGGGTGCGACTTTGGGGTGCTTCCCTTGGTATGACACGTCTATGACGTGGATGATTACATGGCCGGCACCGCAGGTGCCGTAGTTCCCGGGCCTGGTTAATGCCGGGATATTTATGACAGGAAGCGAGGAATGCGGCCCTGTCCCGCAGTCCCAAACCACACGGACCTCCATAGCATCATCTCACCATCATCCTCATCTCTATCATCATGCATAATAAAAAAAAAATTTAAAAATTGCCCCAGCTTCCGAGCCCTCCGTGGATTCCACCCATTACCTGGGAGGAACACCACTGGAGCTGGCAAAAGAGTTGGGGCAGCAAAAAAATTTTTATTTTTTTTTTAAAGTAAAAGCTGTACATCCACCACACATGTTACATGTATTTGTTTCTGCTAAGGTCAAGAAGGATTTCATAGTCATAGTGTTCGGTATACAGTGACAGCTAAAGACGGCATGACAGAAGTGTTGGTGTACTCACCGGTGGGCGCCTCCTTTACTCCTTGCTGGTATATCGTGAAGCAATGCTCCTCCTCCTCTTCTGTCACCTCTGCCACGACTGAAAAAATAAATTCTAACTGTTCAGTGAAATTATTTACAGATCACATCATTCATTGCATATAACTATATTTAAGGACACACACACACATGCACATGATCCCCACTCGCAAAATACACAGAACTCTTTCTTTTAAGTGGTTGGTTGTTTCTACATATATTGTCAGAGACACCCACTGTAAATGGTGTAAAATTTCTGTAAGCACAGATCTATTTTATTCAAAACATTAAAAAGATTTCTGTTTGTCACATGCAGACGGTAAAAGGAAGGGAGGCAACATGACATGTCATGACTTTATACGGAAACAACTGTGTTGTCTCCCCTAAACAATCTGAAATGTGGAAGGGACACTGCATACAGTGATTCTCCCTTCCATGCTGCACTACCGGTGTGATAAGAATATTATACTTCTAATTTTATTACAATCTGAAACTGACCTCTGCCATTTTTCACAGGCAACAGACGCCTTGCTAGCATGTCCCACGTCCGAGGCTCACGACTGAACTTTTCACGCAAACTGTAAAGAGATGACAATGAAAAAAATAAGCTGTTTACAATCCCTGCAAAGACGATCTTGCCAGGTTAAAAAAAGGTAAACTGCAGATTCACATCGATTAGTTTTGTGTGTTGCGTGGTGTTTCTATGGAACTCAGCATGATGAACTACTTGAGAAAGCAGGCTAGACTGGACAGTGAGGTGTGAGAGGACTGCAAAGTCTGCTGTCAGTTACAATTGCAAATGCACACATCAACAGGACTTTATTCTGTTATTGTAAACACAATACTGTGCAAAAGAGAACGTTTTGATAATGACATGAACATAATCTGGTTACCACAGCGCAACGCCTGCTTGCTATGAAAGTATACATAGCCAAACAACAGCAAGAATACACACATATTCACACACTGCAACTACAGGGGCACAAAAACATTACATGTATATATATAGATACAGTGTCCCTACATGGTCCACCCCTTGTCGTGGGGTAGTGGCTTGTGTACCTCAATGACCCAGAGAACTATGCCAGCAGGAGCACATGCTCCTGGCAGGGTCACCCAAGCTGGACAGGTCGAAGGGTAGAGGTCAGACGAATGTGGACCACCTCTCCAAGAGGCTAAATGGGTTTGCGTAGGGTTAACAGCCCTACCTGTAAAACACACTAAGTTACTGAAGCATCGACAGCAACAAACCGAGACATTCACCTGGGCGAGGAAGGGTCTCCATCCCGGAGACCTATGACGCATTGCAGTGAAAGCCGAAAGGAAGCTGCAAGGCCGACCCCCCTTCTAACACCCAGGACAACAACGAGAGTAGCCACATGGAACATCAGGACAATGTATGAAGTAGGAAGGACCATACAAGTAGCAAGAGAGATGAAGAACTACAAGATAGGAGTACTGGGACTGAGTGAGACAAGGTGGCTACAGACAGGACAGCTGAGATTTTCATCGGGAGAGCAATTGCTGTACTCTGGACACACAGAGGATGGAGCCCCCCACACTGAGGGCGTGGCCCTGATGCTGGCACCGGAGGCACAGCGGGCACTCATCGGCTGGGAACCTGTCAACTCCCGCATCATCACAGCCAAATTCATCACCAAGAAAAAAGACATCAAGCTGAACATCATCCAGTGCTATGCTCCCACCAATGATGCGGAAGAGGAGAAAAAAGATGACTTCTACCAACAACTGCAGACAGTGATAGATAGAGGAGGAGCCAAGGACATGACCATACTGATGGGAGACTTCAACGCCAAGATTGGATCAGACAACACAGGCTACGAGGACACCATGGGAACACACGGACTGGGACAGATGAACGAAAATGGCGAGCGCTTTGCAAACTTTTGTGCCCTGAACCAGCTAGTGATAGGAGGCAGCATCTTCCCACACAAGCGCATCCACAAGGCCACATGGAGATCACCGGACCATGTCACGGAGAACCAGATTGATCACATCTGCATCAGCCGAAAGTTCAGGAGATCGTGGCGGGATGTGCGCGTGATGAGGGGTGCCGATGTATCATCAGACCACCACCTTCTTGCAACAACATTGAGACTTCGGCTTAAGAGGCACACCAACGCCAACAACACACGGACCAGGTACAACGTTGGACTACTCAGGAACACAGAGACACAAGCAGCATTCCGGATCAGCCTTTCCAACAGGTTCCAGCCACTGCAAGACCTGATAGAAGACAGTGAAATGGACATCGAGACACACTGGGAACACAGCAAGAAACTTTGGCACGACACATGCGAAGAGGTCCTTGGCAAGAGAAAGACCCAACATAAGGAATGGATCTCTGCTGATACCATCCAGAAGCTGGAAGTTAGGAAAGAGAAGAAAACTGCACTGAACACGAGCCGAACAAGAAGAGCTAAGGCAAAGGCACAAGAGGAATACACAGCAGCTGACAGAGAAGTGAAGAGGAGCACCAGGAAGGACAAGAGGGACTACATCGACAACCTGGCCAGTCAAGCAGAGGAAGCAGCCCGACAAGGGAATCTAAAAGACCTGTACCAGGTGACCAAGAAGCTCGCGGGCAAATTCCAGCAGACAGACAAACCAGTGAAGGACAAGAACGGGCACCCACTGACAACAACTGAGGAACAGCTGAAGCGATGGGCAGAACACTTCAGGGAGCTGTTAAATCGCCCCATCCCTGAAACACCACCAGACATCCCACCAGCAGAGACAGAACTACACATCAACTGTGACAAGCCCTCTAAGGCGGAGATCAGGAAAGCCATCATGACACTGAGAAATGGGAAAGCTGCAGGGCCGGACGAGATACCAGCAGAAGCCATCAAAGCAGACACAGAGACAGCCGTCAACATGCTGCACAGCCTTTTCAGCAAGATCTGGGAGAAGGAAGAGGTGCCAGCCCAGTGGAAAGAAGGGATCGTCATCAAGCTGCCAAAGAAAGGGGACCTCAGGGACTGCAGCAACTACCGAGGGATCATGCTCCTGTCAGTGCCAGGCAAGGTTCTCAACAGAATTCTACTGGAGAGGATGAGAGAGGCAGTCGACCCCATGCTCCGAGACCAGCAGGCGGGCTTTCGCAGGAACAGGTCCTGCGCTGACCAGATTGCCAGCCTACGCATCATTGTGGAGCAGTCACTGGAGTGGAACTCCCCTCTCTACATCAACTTCATAGACTATGAGAAGGCTTTCGACAGTGTAGACAGAGAGGCACTGTGGAAGCTGCTAAGGCACTATGGAGTTCCCGGGAAGATCATCTCCTTGATCCAGTGCACCTACCAAGACATGAGCTGCAGGATTGCCCATGCTGGCCAGTTGTCAGAAAGCTTCGAGGTGAAGACCGGAGTCCGCCAGGGATGCCTGTTGTCCCCGTTCCTCTTCCTCCTGGTCATCGACTGGATCATGAAGACCACTACAGCAGGCAGGAAAAACGGGATACAGTGGACACTCTGGACGCAGCTGGATGACCTCGACTTCGCGGACGACCTGGCGCTCCTGTCTCACAGCCACAGCCAGATGCAGGACAAGACTACGCGCCTGGAAGCCACATCAGCCGGAACAGGGCTCAAGATCAACAGGAAGAAAACCGAGCTGATGAAGATCAACACCACTGCCAACACACCAGTCACAGTCGGTGGAGAGCCCATCAGGGAGGTAGAGTCCTTTGTCTACCTGGGAAGTGTGGTTGATGGACAGGGAGGCACAGACCGAGACGTCACAGCCAGAATCGGCAAGGCAAGGGCAGCGATGGTCATGCTGAAGAACGTCTGGGCATCCAAAGTTGTCAGCATAAGAACCAAACTTCGCATCTTCAACTCCAACGTGAAGTCGGTTCTGCTCTACGGATGCGAAACATGGAGGACAACGAAGACCATGCAGCAGAAGTTCCAGACATTTCTCAACACCTGTCTGAGGCGCATCTTCAACATCCGATGGCCAGAGAAGATCCGGAATGAAGAGCTGTGGGAGCGAGCGGGGCAGGAACCAGTGGCCAAGCAGATCCTGCGGAGGAAGTGGAGCTGGATTGGACACACCCTCAGGAAGCCAGCATCCAGCACCACACGCCAAGCCCTGACATGGAACCCACAGGGGAAAAGGAAGAGAGGCCGGCCTCGCAACAGCTGGAGGCGGGACACTGAGGCAGAGCTATGTAAGCAGGGTACCAACTGGACTGGAGTGGCAAGACTAGCCCAGAACAGAGTGCGATGGCGAAGGGTTGTCGATGGCCTATGCTCCACGTGGAGCCAAGGGCCTAAGTATATAGATACAGTGTATGTCAGTTTAGATAGACATGTCATAGATATGCCTTTAACTCCAGATTATTTTGGAACCAATCATGGCACTGACTGAATACTATTTAGCTGTGGCTTTACCACGTTTAAAGGGTATGCCTGTCAGACTCGGTCCACTCACAAACACAAACACACTTACCGTAACACCATTTGTTCTAACTGAGGCCTGGTGAAGTCAAATGTCTGGCACACTTCTATCAAGGACATAAGCATCTCCATGTCATCTGCAAACAGGGAGAATGAACACAGGTGCTATAATTAAACCGGAAGGAGAAAGATCATAAATAGAGACAAGAAAGGCACCTGAAAATAGTGTACATGTACAAAGCATTTTTTTTTTTTTTTTAATTTTCCTCACTCCCTTTTTATTAAATGGAAACGACCAAAACTCTCAAACCCAACTGTGAAACACAAAATCATGAAATGATCACTTGGGAGGAAAGAAAACTGGTTTCAAACTGAGATAGTTATCAGTCATACAGAGTACAGTAACGGTAGCCCATCCCTGCTGTATCACTGACAGGTGAGCAGAAAATGCTCTCAACATACTTAATCACAAAGAGACTATCAACCACACCTGGAAACTGTTCAAGAGCCTTCTTGCGAACAATATCTGCAATCACCCCACTCAGGGTTGGATCATCCTCCTACAAAAAAAGGTAAAGTATAACTTAATTATAAGAACAGAAGTATGCACAGCAGTGAAATGACCAACAGTCCACAAAACTGTACTAATAGCAGCAATCATTTAATCAGCAATCATTTAAAAAGAAATGATGGAAAGCTAATACATGTACATTTGAAAGCCCTGCAACACATGTTTGCAGATCATGTATACATGCATGTAATTATATTTGTGTGTGTGTTCCCCTTACCTTTGACGAATCTGCTTCTAGAATCTGCTGTCCTCTCCTCAACTGAAAACAAAGCCCCATATTGTATTAACCTGTGCAGTCCAACCACAACAGTGCTAACCACCCAACTTATATAACTATAACCATTCACACGCACGTATACAGACCATAAAACACACTTCGCATACTTGACACAGGCAAGACACACACAAAAAGACGAGAGAGAGAAAAAAAAAGAGAAGATTGCGCAGTATGCATGACTAAAATTACTGATGATGCACAGTTTCAAAATACAGTTGACATAAATACATGTGTAGCTTATATACATATAGCAAACTTCAATCTGAGATTCCATTACCGTTGCTGTTGCTTCAAGCTCCATCCTGTAGTACTGAAAAAGAAAACATATATATCGTGATTAAATTTACATAAAAGCAGTCAAATTCAATACCAGTAGAACAGAATTATGTCAATTTCTTTTAGATGATGCTCTACAAAAATAAACTGGTGTATGCATATGCACATACAACAAATACTTTTCCCAAACTGTTGAGACTGAAGCAAAAAACTTCAAAAATTGTAATTGTAAAAGTGTACCAATGATGCTGGATTCTATTTTAAGACTGAGTGTCACCTACTGTGCACAACCAGCTGTCAACAAGAAATACCAAATAATAGTTTACAGTAAATGTACAACTTTGGAACATAAAAACAATTAAGGATTTTCCTCTGAATCCATACTTATGTTGCATGGAATGGACTATACAACACCAACAAAGTTTTTAAAAAAAAAAAAAAAAAAAACAAAGAAAAACACCACCAGTTTTACTTTATCTATGGACAGCTGGGAGACCAAAATCATTTTAAATGTTGCCTGAACTGCTTGAAGCTCATTGAGAAAGAGATGGTGCAGTACCTCTACCCACAGGAAACGTGAGTCACTGTTGAAGCTGATGCCTCGTGTCATGAGCGATCTCGCTGTGTCCAGGTTCGACTGCCCTGCCTCCCATCGAGCTGCCATCAGCCACAACTCTACAAGCACAGATTTGCATCAGCATGAGGTAATGTAAATGTAAGTCACCGATGCAACAGCTGCTTGCCAGAACCAAAAAGGCAATAGCATAACTAAATCATTACAATTTATCAGCTTCTAGGAAACGCTATAAACAGAAGTTAAGTGTTTGGAGACTTCTCTTTCAAACCTGGGTAAAATCATCATACCTGGCTTTTTGTTCATGGTCCTCAACATGGCTGTGAAGATACGACTCACACGACTGAACTCTTTCTGAAATCCACAGAAAAGGAAGCATGTATGGTACATGAGCTGTGTGCGTGC
Organism: Batillaria attramentaria; assembly: GCA_018292915.2. NCBI lineage: Eukaryota > Metazoa > Mollusca > Gastropoda > Batillariidae > Batillaria > Batillaria attramentaria. The sequence continues at coordinate 740,979 of JACVVK020000050.1, read as the reverse complement.
ATACATGTAAAGAGATATATCCCCACTGAATAATCTGACATTTAGCTATGTTTACTACACACAAATGGGAATCCAAACTATCATGAAACTTCACTTGTGGACATGTATATAAATCACTGGTGAGAACAATAAAGATGCTGCATAGTAATCTTGCACAATTTCATTGCCTCAATCTTCACATGCTTTTACAACTGGAATTGAGTTGGTTATTCTTACCCGCTCTTTTGAGAATTCAATGTGCTGAAGCCACACATCAACAAAATGCTGAAACAGGGAAAGGAAATTGAAAATAATGTAAAGGGATGTGCAAGTATATATATATATATATATATATATATATATATATATATATATATATATATATATATATATATATATATATATACTGTATTATAAGCGAAGGAAAAAAAAACAAAAAAAACACAGATATCTACACTTGTAGGTACACAAATTTAAACTGACACCACTCTATGAACTGGATGAATGCAACCTTTTTCTTTCAAGATACTACGGATAATTCACCAGGCCTGTTCAAGGCCTACAAAAAGCTGAAAGTGAAAAAGAAGTTCTAACTCTTACTTGGTCGGTACACGCCAATTTGCCCATTTATTTTCTAGATTTGCACTTATCACGTGTAGACCATGATGCAAACATCCTTACAAACAAAGCTGTATGTATCTCACACACACAAAATTATAATACGATACTCACTGGAAATCTGGTCTGACAAAGCTGAAAAATAGAGAGGGGGGTAAAAAAATAAAAATTACTGTTGCTATTATTATTATTAAATAGAATGATTTTAATTATATGTCAAAACCTGCAATTAAACCAATGAAGTATTCCTTTAAAACACACATACAAATATTGAGGAACCAGGTACAATAAATTGTATGCAAAAACATCGAAGAGCAAATTTCTCTGTCATTCACCAAAGCATATGCTATGACACTACATAAAGCTACATAGAAATGAATGAAGTTAAGGTGTTGTCACAAGCTGAACAACATAACCAATAAATTCTGATTGAATCTACTGTTACAAAAGAAAACACACCTGGTACAGACGATGAATTCTCTGGATAATTGGCACATCGATGTCTGTTTTCTTGAAGCTGTATCCAGTTGACTGAAAATAATTATTAGAATTAAAATAAAAGCACAGCCATAAAACATGTATATTATATATATATCAGTAACAGTATTAACACTACTGAAAGCAACAATAGTTCTCCACCGTATTCAAATTGGGTTTCATGTGATGGGAATGTGCAACACCAGAACGCTTGGTACATGTACTTCAGATGTATGACCCGTTCACACACTTTGGGTTCATATCTTAGCAATTACAGCCTACACAAGCCTATAATTTTATTGATTTAATGGAAAACGATTCTGTCATCACAAACAGTCCACAGAACAGATGACTTAAATAAATTAAAAAAAAAACTGTAATGTAAAATAATCAAACTCTATTTTTAATGTGGAAAGAGTGCACAAACCTGTCTCCGTTTCTTGATCAATGCCAGCAGATTCTTTTCATACTGGAGACAAAATAACATAATAAAGCTTAGCATTAGGTCTCTTACATTAGTTACAAGCAAACCATATGCCTTGAACTTTGAATTTGCATACCTACTGTAATTTGTACCCATATCTTTAAAAAAAAAAAAAAAAAAATCATAGACATGCTCATGCCAGTTATAATTTAAAGGTGTGTGGGCTTCACCTTACCACGACCACTCTATCTTTTGCGTATTTTACTTACATAATCTTTTGCTTTATAAATTTATTTGAGAAAAATATGTTTGCCTCTAAGTCTAACAACAGAAGAGGATAATCTCCCACAGTTCTTAAAGGTGAATGATTCATCTGTAAAGACTGCAGATGCACTCATATGTTTGATGTGCTGAAGTCTCTGCCTAGTAACAGTACCACTAAGCTACACATGCACCATTTTCTTGCTTTGCTACATCTATCACCTTTTCTTATCGCCTTACCTCAATATACCGCATGTAGTCCTCTTCAGCTTTGGTCCGCTTACGCAACCTATACTCAAGGCGCTGTCTCTTTTTCAAGATTTGCCTGGTTTATCAGAAAACAGATTGACTGTGAAAGTTGGCACCCTCACTCATGTAGGGACTTAATTCACAACTGTAAAGCGTGTGGACACAGTGATTGCTGTTTTGTTGTTGCTGTGGTTGTGATTTGTTTGTGGAATGGTTTGGTTTGAGGGATTGTTGCTGCTGATGGATGGTGTTTTGTTACATGTATTGTTTTTCTCAAGAGTGTCACCTTACTTTCATTTTCACAAATTCATTTTCACAACTTCGGGGGTTGTGTCTGAGGCCGTAAATCGAGCCGTACCTCAGTCAGATCAACACAGCCAATCATTTATGTCGTTCATTTACTTCGGGCATTTAATACAGAAATGGGTACACCGGGAAGTGACCAAGTGTTTAACAGCTGAAAGTGTCGGCAACATAGTTTGAGGAGAAAACAGACGTCAAACCTTGTCTCCTCCGTGGTGAATAGACGCACTCTCTCCATCTGCTCCAGCTCTGGGAGCATATCTTCTATACTCTGGTTAACAAATTCAGCCATTGCGAAACTTTTTCCTGTTTTTCTCAAGTGATGTATGTCACGATCTTCACTTCGATTAAGCGTATAACGCTACCACAGCACAGTACTTCAACAACACAAAACACGTGTGGCGGCTTCGGAAGTCAACACGCCAGAAATGTGTTTTCTGCTGCCAAAGAGTGAACGTAGGGGAAGCCACTGCAGCCATCAATTTGCCGCAGGATATGACAACTGCTTGTTCAACTCTGGTTTCAAAGTTTCAGTTCTGTGCTGTTGTCCAGAGCATACGTCACATACTTGACGCATGCCATCCCTTTCTCAGACATTTTATTCTTGCAGCATTAAAATTTCAAGTCCCGACAAAGGAGGGTTTCTACCTTCAAAGCAATACAGCGTTTTGTTTTGTGAAGTTATGGCAAATTGATTGGAGTCGGCAAGGGAAATTACTCCGAACTTTTTGTAGCGGGGATCTCAAAACCTTTGATCAATTTCTTTTGAAAGAATCTGATAAAGAATGAAAGTATTGGTGTAGATGGCGTCTAAAAGCAAGCGTAAATGTTCTGAAGACAGAGTAGAGGTGTTTGATGACAGGTAAGAAGTAGATGTCAGCCTCAGAGTGTCCAGATCGATGTACCACGAATCGCATTAGAAAGTAATATAGAGAGATGGTGTTTATTTTGAGAACTGAAGTTTTGTATACTGTCTGCATACAGAAATCAGCCCGAAAGTAGTTTCCACTGGACTGGATGGTACAGTACTTCAGTTTTCCAAAGATTTATAAACTGAAAGTTTCTACAAAGCTTACTCCTACTTCCAGAAGTTGTATAATTTTATTTACCTTTTGTGTGTTTGTGTAAAGCCCAAGATATTTCTTGAATCCTGAATCTGTCAGCCGACATCTGTACTGCTCCATATGCCAGGATGTGTTTACTAAGCCTCAGCGTGCTCCATGTGGACATAGTTTCTGCAAGAAAGTGAGTCTTCCATATTCCATGACTCGCAAAGATCACGCTATTACTGTTTAAAGTATTATATTAATTTGTACAATTACAGCATGCTTAATAAGCAGAAACTGTTGAGTGGCAGAAAGGCTTGGTGTGAAGCATCATTAATGTAAGAGTGCACAGGCCATCGGAATTATGAAATGTGTTGCAAGTGCGCATGCGTCTAGACTCGAAGTTTTGCCAAATCTCTGTACGTTTAGTAGAGACAAAGAGGGTGTGCGGTAGCATGGAAATGTGGAATTCTGAAGGCCTATATGCTCCAATGGACGTGCAGATACTGTGACTGTATATGCTGGTACAGTCAGGCCAGTCGCTGCTCTTACCACTCTCGGGTCATGCACTACTAACATCCCCCAGCCAGTGGTTTGAGAACTGTTGATGATCAGCCTGTCCGTCAGGATTTTTTGGGTGTGCATTCATCTCTATAGTATAGTTTTATTTAGTGTAATTGGCCCAGATTGTAGGAGTTTCTATCTTTTGAAGCAAGTAAGGTATATTTGTATTGAAAAAATAATGATCACTAAATAATGAAAGACTTGAAATGTTTATATGAAATTTACCTTCTAAAGTACAGCTTTCACTAGCCTAATTCAGTAAAAAATAAAAAATAAAAATATACAGCCCTTCACATGAACCACCCCTGCTATTTTGTGGTTTGTATTGGGATATATATATATATATCGTTATGCCTGAGTTTATCTCCTATGTTAAGTATAGTAGTAATAAAGTGGTGCTGCTGCAGGCATACATAAGTAAATATTCTTAATCTTTTTTGCATTTTCAGTGCATTTCATCTTGGCTGAAAACCAGCAAGACATGTCCAGAAGACAGGTGATGTTGTGCTTGATGGAAGCATACTTTCATTCTTTGTCAGCAGCAGTGACAGACAACTTTTCAAGTCAGATTAAGTCAGATGAATGTCACAAAGGTGGCAGTGGGAGGCTGGTGGTAAAAGCGTAGATTTTTAATATTTTACACATTTTAGTATTTTGCAATTATTTTGTCATAACTTTCATAATGTAACTGATTCATAATCATGAGTTCATTGGATTACGTAACTGTCTCATATCATGAATGCATTTGATTTACCTTTACCTTGAGTGCGCACTTTTCTACATGTATATAATATATGTATTTCATAGTGATCATAGCCGTGAAATAGTCTTGCACTGCGTAAAACCTCATTTAACTCACTATCTAACGGGGGATAATACTTTGTCCTCCAGGAAACCTCTTCAGATGAGCCACATGCATCATGATTTTATTTTGGAAAACATCATCGGAGATCAGATGGTGAGATTTAAACAATGGCTGAGTAAGAGAGAGGCAGTGTGTCACCTTTGATATATTGACCGTTTTATTTTATAGGACACATTGTGCACTAGTATTAATTAGTCCACTCTTTATTTCACTTGTAGTATTAATAACTTTTTGATTACTCATTTTACTCAAGTGGTATAAATTACACATGTATCAGTACTATCACATTGTGTTTGTAACCATCAGAGTAAATTTATGTATATGGAATTTAATTCAGTGGGGTGATTTAAGATGATATATTCAAAAATGTATACATTAAATTTTCAGCCAAACTGGATTTTTGACTGTATTTCTTGCTCACTGTGTTTTGAATCACAGGGGGAAAATAAGCATTCTTCAGAACACTGCACTGTCCAGTTTTATTTTACTTAAAGTCAAACCAATAGTCTTTTTTTTTTCTTCCCAGGTTGCCTGTCCATATCGCACAACAGGATGTGAGGTTGTCCTTCAGCTTCAGCTCTTGTCATCACACGTAAAGTCATGTGACTTCAACCCCTCCAACCAGCCAGAGTTTATTCGCAGAAGTGTGCTGAGTTCTGCAGAAAACACACCCAGCCCTTCACACGATGATCTGGACTTGCAAGATATGATGCCATCACCAGGAAAGCCTTCCCTTATGTTAAGGTTGTTCAAATCAGACAACAGTAAGAAGGAAATGCTAAAGGCCATGTTTGACAAACAGTCAAACAATTGACCAAATGACTGCTCGTACTGTGTGTGTGTGTGTGTGTGTGTGTGCATGCGAGTACACATGCTCACACTTGTGAATGCACATGTTACATGTAGTGTGTTTGTTGATGATGCTGATGATGATGGTGGAGACTTGATATAGCGCACGGCTCCACCCTGAGTGCTCACTGCGCTTTGGGAGAGGTTTTGAAAGAAAAGATAGTGAAAAAAAAAAATGAAAAAAAAAAAAAGCTGCAGATGATTACTGGCGTGAGGCACTGAAGGGATGAGTCTTCAGGCGCGTCCAGAATGCGGTAATGCTGACTGCCTCCTTCACTGTCTCAGGGAGAGAGTTCCACAATTTCGGCACTGCATTGTTGAACTAGATTTCCCTTCAGTATCTGTTAGAATTGTTTGGAAATTGTTTAGTTCTATTTTTGAGATGAGAAGCTGATACAGTTTGTCTGAAACAGGGAAAGCCATTGAAGCAGTTTGTACAGTAGTTTATTGCTTGTGTTATATGTGAGGCACCATAATTATGAAAAAAATAAACTGCTGCGGAAAAGGCTGATTTAGCTGTGTTTAACTTTTTCTTTTGTATTCCCCCCCCCCCCTTTTTTTTTGTTTGTTTGTTTGTTTGTTTGTTTAATACAATTTTTTCAGTAATTCCAGCATTAATGCAACATTGTCTGGTGTACTTTCCATGTCAGCACAGATCTACCCAAGTGTTTGTATAGGCCCGTATAGCAACAGACATGTTTCTGTGGCACGTACACACGCATGCCCCTCCAAACACATCCTCTCTGGGAATAGTGCATTTTGTGATGCAGTTGCCAACACTTTCTAGAAGGGATAAAAAGTTGTAGGACCTACTTATTATTTATTATAAAAAGTTGTAGGACCTACTAACCTATAATGAGTTTCATGATCGTGGTTCTGTTTTTCAATTTTATCTTGATGTGAGTGAAACAAGCCAAACTCAATAGGCCTGTTTTTCTTTTGTTGACTTGACATGTCTATTCCCAGGTCAGTCAGTCACTTGAGATTCCCAGGAGATTATTTACAGGTTCATTTATGCTTTACATCTTTTTACCTTGCATTTTCTCTGAAGATTTCAAAGGTGAGGTCAGCCCTTTCAAATCAATGTCTGTAGTTGAAAAAACAAGTTGAGTCCAGCAGTAGCTTTTGATTTGTTGTGTATTAACATCCCCCCCCCTCCAAAAAAACCCAAACAAAACCCTAACAGCATATCCTACTGCTGCTTTCACAAGCGTCGCTGGCAACTGTAACCCCAAACATGTAATGCACTGCATAGTTAGATATATATATAATTATTCAACACTGCCATACACGTGGAGCCAGCGGGGACACACCGTATTCATGGATTATGTCCCTTTATTTGGCAGGAAGGGAGACGGGCGCGTGGAAAGATGTAACTGATTTTGAAACGGTTTTGAAGGTTGGTATGGCTTTAAGGTGGAGAGGCTTCGTGTTGCGGAGACTGCGAAATGTGTCCCTTCGTTCAGTGACTCTGATGCTGATCTTCGGCGTGATCTTCACGAACGAGTATTTAGTTTACTGGGTGCAAAGTTTGCGATGGCCTGCGCTGCCCGTTCAGAGCAGGTGAGGCTGTACGATTCTTCTTTCACCGAGTTGGGCTCGTAGAGCGTTAGTAACTCAGCAGTGTGACGCTGTAACCGGAGGTGGCCAGGTAGAAAAGTTAAAAACGTTAAAACTATTCACATTTGAGGGGGTAGGGGGGTTACATTTAGGGGGTTGGCTGCAGGTTGTGGGGGCTGCTGCCGTCTTGCCCGGAAGTCTTCGAGTGAGGGAGCCGAGGTGGTGCTTGTTGAAAGTTAATTCCAGGCTCAGGTAATAAATACGAATTATTCTAATTAGTATTATTACCGAAAACTACAAAATAACACATCATGTTTCGAAGAAAATGCTAAATGAATTATGGTATCTGGAAACCCTTCCTTATTTTTTGTCATGATGTGTTTGTGTGTATACACTGTATTAACAATTTTTTGTCTAAACTCTAATGTGCTCTGGTTGCAGAGATACAAATGAGGAAGTGGTAGTTCTACTGGTGTCCGACCCCCAGCTCATTGGCATCCAGGATGAACATGGCTTTCCCATAGGCACCATTACTCGATGGGACTCGGACAGGTCTGCATCTTTTTTTCTCTTTTTTAACTGAAAATCAGAAGTGTATCAGAACACTAAATCTGTATCCTGACTGTTTGGGGATTATTTTTGTTTGTTTTCCTGTTGTTTGTTTATTTGTTTGTTGTTAGGGTTTTTTGTTTGATTGTTTTTTTGTTTGGTTTTGTTTTGTTTTGTTTTGTTGTTTTTTTTTTGTTGTTTTTTTGTTTTTTTGGGGGGGGGTCCTTTCAAATTTGAGTGGCGTAGGTGTCTGGCACAAAAAAATTGAAGAAAAGCTTTTCACATTTTTCTTCATCTTGATGTGTTGTTGCTGGCAGGTTTTTGAGGAAGACCTTTTCCTTGGCATACAGCTATGCGCGCCCAGATGTGGTGGTCTTCCTTGGTGATTTGATGGATGAGGGAAGTAAGGCCACACGATCTGAGTATGAGTCTTACCTCAGTCGCTTTCACTCCATATTTTATCCCATCAGAGACTCCAAGGTAAATATGTCTGTCATTGTTAGCATAGTGTATGTAATATATATATGTGCATGCATTCTTTGAATGCACCGTGTTCAGTGTTGAGAGGCTGTTTCTAAATTTGTTGACTTACCGAGTAAGAGTTACTCACTCCATCAGTTATTATCACTTTGCTATGATATTTTCCCAGTATGCGACAGTTTATTTGCACAACCTACGTTTGGACTTTTCCCTGGTAAGAGGGGAATAGGCTGAATTTATCAAGCCCTGTATTTACTTCAGTACACTGCTGTAAATAGTTTATAGTTAACGAGCATGTGTTTTGATATTACAGTGTACTGTCGCTTACTTGATATTCTTTATCCGTGCATGGTTTTTGTTGGCCAGGTGGTGTATGTGCCAGGTGACAATGACATTGGAGGAGAGGGAGTAGACTTCAGAACACCGTTCAAAATCAGTCGCTTTGAACGGCATTTTGCAAACCTAACCGGAGTTGTCAGTGCATTCTTCATCGACTTTTTAATGGTAATTTTTAATTATTAATTTCTATATGAATTGTTTTAATACGGAAGACCTGTCAGCCTAGTACCATTACCGAAGACTGTTTAGATTGTCTTCTAGTGAGTCATATTGTCTGTCTCAGTCTGGTCATGATTCAGCATTGTTCCATAAATATAAACAGAGCACATGGACATGGGGCAGTTGGTGGTCTAGTGATTAACGGACTTGTCTTCAATGCGAGAGGTCAGGGGTTTGAGTCCCACTCAGGGCAAAGAATTTTTCCTTCTCATATGTGGCACCGTTCATTCGGGCCGATCGTTGGGGGTTCTCTCCGGGTACTCCGGCTTTCTCCCCCTCTGCTTTGGTAATGTTCAGCCCACCAAATTTGAAATATAATGCAATTCTAAATTCCGAAATTTAAATAGCTGAGCTAACCCTTTCCACCACGTGATTGTAATGTGTTTATGTCCAGTGTGTGAGAGAATGCATGTGATTCACGTGAGCGTGCGTGTTGGGTTCAGTTTGCGGCGCTTTGAGCCAATTCATGAAATTGGGTAAAGCGCCTATGCAATACTCATTATTATTATTTTGTTCACAAGCTTGAACTTAGGGAACCATTTTACAGAAACACAATAATTTGAATAAAGAGTATAAAAAGATTTTATGTAGGAAATACCAATGTGCAAATTGTGTGCTACACTGTACAGACATGCACTATGTCCTTGCTGTGTTTGTATGAATTATTGATACTAATGATAGTCACCATCTGTAGTCCAAGAGATTGAAGTAATGTGTTGTTTCCACTTGCAGCTAGATTTTCGAAGCCAGTATGACTCGCCAGTGGAAAAGAAGCATGCCTTCACGGAGATGGCACACCAACTCAAAGCACCAATTCGAGTGGTTGTCAATCATGAGTCTGTTATATCAAAAATGAAGATGTTGGTTTACCCTGTAAGTTAGCTACCCTTCTGCTAAGTTGATTTGTCAAACGATTTTACTTGTGGTCAGGCATGTTATCAGACTGAATGGGTTGTTAGTATTGGTATTTGACCAGTCTTAAGTGTACAACACTTGACTGCATCTCCGTGCTGAACTCTCAAGCAGACATCAAACAAACTTATTACCAGTATTACTCATCAAATGGCAGAGTGCATTTAGGGGTAGGCAGCATCTGTGTTTCTTTATGTGCATAGCTCTAAGTTTTGAAAATTGCATGCAGTTTGACCTGGAGGTTGGGGCTGTTCTGGAGGTAGGACATGATGTTGGTACAGGTATTCACTGTTTCACATATATATTGACAATTTAATAATTTATATTATATTTATATTTGGTTATTTAGATACATGTACCACTATTTCTACTACTTAATCACATGTCTGCTCTTTTTTTTTCTTTTTTTTCCCTCCTGTCTCCAGATGCTAAAACTGGTTCAGCCAAACTTGATATTCTCAGGCCACTGGCATGAGGTAGGTTTGGTGTCAATTTGTAAAAATTGGTTGATTGGTAGATGGCTCACTGTATTTCATAATTTTAACCTCATATAGTCTTTCAGTGACTGTTCTCAATACAGGATTCCTAAACAGATAAATATTCAATGGCACTTCAGGTGTAGTTTACAACTGAAGTTGTATGTTGCAAGAAACAGGTTGTGTGATGATAGCCAGATTCGCTGAGCCTCATTTGTGACAAATCATTTTTGCTGTAGAAAATTGTGGTCATTGGGTCTACCTGAATGTCTTTCATTTGTTGCAGTGTTTCTGTTTTGTAGCTGCCATCCACCTCCTGTTGTTTTTAGTTACGGAAGTGGACGCCAGTGAGGGTAAATGACAAGTGCATGCTTTTATTTGTTGCAGTCATTTCACTATGTCTGTGAAACCTGCTTGTCCAGCAATGAGGACATGGACCATTGGCCTGTGCACCTGCGCGATCTTCGGAACCTTCATAGCTTCACTGACGTGGATTTCACCAACCTGCTAGCTGTAAACGAAGTCATGGTTCCAACATGCAGTTACCGCATGGGCACCACTACAATGGGTTATGGTGTTGCTGTTTTCAGTGAGTGGTTGCCTCCTTCGTTTGTTTTGTGGGCATGAATCATTAATTTCAGATGAAATTGATTTCCACTTCCAGCAGAATCGGCAGGGTAATTCTAGTTTACCAGTTTTCTGTTTTGTTCCTGTCATTAGAATTTCTGATACACATGTGAAAAAGATACTGAAATATGTCTCCTTGGACATAACAAACTTTGTGGTCATTTTAGGCCTCCCAGTAATTTTATTTTTCCCCTATAGACTTGGGTAAGTAACGATAAACGTAAAGTCCTAGAGTTGCTCAGTTCTTGCTGTCACATTTGTATGGCATTCCTGCAAACAGCGATAACTGTTGTAAAATGGTGTTAGTAAACATGATATAGAGAACTAGATTCAGTTGTGCATTTTTGGAGAAATATTGTGGATGTGACCGAGACAGTGCACAAATTTTGTCTGTTTTTCAGAGCGGTCTGGGTCCATGCAGTACAGCATCCTGTGGCTGCCATCTCGCTATCTACAGCTGTATGTGTATCTAGGAGCCATGCTGACTCTCCCGTTTGTTGTCTGCTTACTGTACATCTTCATCTTTGTCGACAGGCCTCACCACAGGTGGCAAAGATGACTAAGAGAGAAAAAGTGTGTGTGAGTTAATCAAACGCCAAACGGCATTAGAGTATTTGTTGGCCAGGTGACAGTTTTTCAGTTTAGTCTTTGGTTGTTTTTCTTTTGAAGGCACAACTGATATTGACACTGTTTGTGATACATGATGCGCAGAGAGGTGTGCTTGTGAATGTGTGGAAGTTTTGTTTGATGATAGTGATTTTTTGGTAAAGATGATACATACTGTATATACTGCGCTTGTCACTGTCAGATGTGTATATGTGTGTGTGTGTTCTTGGAGAGATTCATGAGTGTCCAGAGAGATGTTGAGCATCACTATTTTACCTGTAACTTCAGTGTAAGTGAAATCTGCAGGACAGTGATTGTAGGCTGCTGGCTTTGGTCCAAGGCTTTGTTTTGTGCAATAGCAGAATGCATGGTTTCTGCCACAGTTAACCCCGATCTTGCTGAATTAATTTGTCTTACATTGGAAAAGCTTAGAGGTGGTTCGAATATTCCGTCCTCAGCAAGACCAGGGTTAAAAGGTGTTGCCAACGGCAGTTGCAACCAAATCGGCACGCCCCAGAGGCCTGCACAATTTTGCAAACCCCTACTGGGAATATAACATTTGTTGTCGGTTGATGAGGACATCTGCCATTAGTGGCACTGTCCCCGGCGTGTTTGTCTGTCACATGCCGCCTCATACAATTCAGACTGGTTCTCCACTTTCCCAGCCCGTTCAGGATGGGTTCTCTGAAATTATAAAAGCACCAATCTTGACCTTTACTGTGCAGTTGGTGCACCGTGGTGAAATAGTGGGCCAAATGAAAGGAAGCAACGGTAGGTAGACATTTGGAAAAAAAAAAAAAATGGTCTGGCACTGCTGGTCCCGGTGGCTGTTCCCGGTCCTCACCTTGCACTGTCGGCCCAGGTGTTGAATGCACCGCGCCTGGCACTGCCAACCTCATGAATCTCTCCAACCCTCTTTTTGGAGGGTAAATGCTGGTGGTTGATTTTGCTGATATTATCAGTCACTGTAACGAAAGTTGACAATAAAATTTATCAAAGAATCAAGACGATTCAGTGAAATTTGCACAAGCTGCTGTCAAGCAAACCTTGCATCTACATGTGAAGTTGTCATGGACGAAGAGCTTCTCAGCAACTTTTCCCTGCATTCCTAGCTACGAAACAGTCTTTGTTGCTTCCACAGCAACAAGCCTTAATTGTCTTTCTGACGGTCAGCAGAGTTCCCTGAAGGTTGCCTGTTTTCCATGCAGTTTCTCACAATATGCCCTGGCTTGTGATAGCGTAGACATGTAGGCTGACTATCATCAGTGTAGTTTCTTTTTCTGTGGTCAAGATGGCTTGCTCTTGATTCCCACTATTACACTAACTCTTTTGCTGTTTCACAGGCTTGACGATTCATTGTCATCTCCCAGTTTTCGCATTCCCCACATAGCCTTTTCGATATTTTCTCTTGAACTAAATAAAAGCTTTCTTGACTGTTTCTCTAACCCTACCGAGACGTTCCTGCATGACCAGTGCACTAGGTTTGCAGTCTACAGGTCGTCTCTCATGCTGTTGGTCCAACTATTGTAGCTGCTTTTTCTGAAATGAACGCAAGTGTATTCTGAAACTGACAGTTCCAGGTGTTATCTGCAGAAAATACAAGAGTTTAAAAATAAAATGTCCACACAAAAAAAGACAAATCTAAATTATTGAATCCTGTAGTTCCTTACCTTGGTCAAAGCAGCCGGCTTTTATCACTGTTGTGCACTTTGAATGATTCATCTGTTTTATTTTGGGATGCGAGTCTTGCGCGTTTGTGAAAACTGTTGAGGTTGTGACGATACAGAACAAGCTGTAACTGTCCACTTTTGGTTACATTCCAAGGATCTTCTGATTATTTGTGTGTGCGTGTGATTCTGTTTGCATTAGTGACATAATTTCGAAGCAGTTTGTCATTACAAGTTGTTACAGTATGTTCCATTCACTTAGATCTGCAACTTTTGACGAAATATACTGTTCGGGTCCAACATTTTCAATTGTTTTTTAATTAGATCCATGAATGTTTTTTAACCTTGGGTTTTTTTTTGTTTGTTTTTTTTGCTGATTTCAGCACTGTAGAATGTTGTTGATTCTGTACATGTTTTCTGAGTTGTCCTCATTTTATGTTCATTGAAAAAAAAAAAAAAAAAACAGAAATACAACAGTTCATAATTTTATTTGCTTTTTTTCTGTGTGCATGTGTGTGTGTGTGTGTGTGTGTGAGAGAGAGAGAGACAGCCACAACCATATCACAGGGTCAGCAAAATAAGACCAGGCTTGAGGTCAACAGTGGCAATTCATTGTAAGATAAAGACTGGAATACCCAAAGACAAATTTACTCCAAAAATTTTTGGCCAAGGAGCTTCCAAACAAAAATAGGGACAAGAACATGTGTAACAGGATCTGATGTACCCTAAAATTTAGCAAAGCTGATAATTTTGAAAAATCCATCACTGGTTTAAACGTAAAAGATAAATTTTATAAAATATTAATTTTTTGAAAATCCGTCTGCAAAGGAAGCAGATGTACATTGAAATTTAGCAAAATCAACAAAGCTGATTTCAAAAAATGCATCACTGGTTTAGGCATATAAGAAAATGGCCATACAACATCAGATAAAACATCTGCAAATGGGGCTGATGCACACTAAGTCTGGCAAAACCAACAAAGCTGATTTTGATAAATACATGTATCACTGGTTTAACCCAATTCCTACCAAGAAAGAATGGGCCACAAGGTTTTGCGCCAGTCGCTTCACTAAAAAAATTCATAATTATTTCTGCATGAAGGGAAATGTGGCTCGGTGGGAGTGTTGCACACTGATCATTGGGACATAACTCATGTCTGCTGCAATAACAAGCGTATTTAGAAAGGAGTATTTTACTGCTAAGTTGTCTGTTTACAGGAAAAACAACAGACTGGTAAACAGTCACAATGCATGTCAAGGCCATGTTTCCCTTGTAACACTGCACTCACCGCCACACATTTTCCTTCTTTGTCAATTTCTGTCTCTGAACTATAACCCAAATTATAATTTTCGCTATACTCCTCCTCACTACCCATGCACATAAACACCTAAATGGCGGCTTCAGAAACAGTCAATATTTGCCTTCTGTCCACCACACACACAAAAATTCCAGGGCCCAAATCTATCAAGCATATAGGCAAAGCATCCTCCCTTGCAAAAGAGCCGTTGAGGAACCATGATTCTTGTCTGATTCTTGCATACAAGACCAAAGCCGACAGAAGTGTAAAAAAGCTGGGATACTCGTGCATGGTGCAAAATGTGTTAAGCATAATTATAAGTAAAGGGCCAGAAAACTAAAAGGTTCACACACTCAAAGGACGAGAATTTTTGGCTGAGGAGCTTTCATCATGGGACGAACAAACAAGAACGGACAGGGGCAGTATTGCTTGGTCTCAATCAGTACATGGATCTGATTGCCACAAGTCTCTTAAACTGATCCAGATAACTTGCACATCTTCGCCATCATGGAATTTTGGCCTAACTCAATTTTGAGGATGGCACTTTTACGCGTCTCATGGGCTATTCCCAAAACCAAGTTATACCAAAATCCCACAATGCAACTCATAAAATATACTGCTTTGTCAACAACGATACAGTACCATTTAAAACTCTGTGGAAGTGCACATGAAAACTTACTGACCATGTGGTATAACATACAATGATAAATCTAAAATATTAAATTTGAACAAAAAAATGCATCTACAAAAGGAGCTGATGTACAATAAAGTTTAGCAAAATCAACAAAGCCGACAAAAAAAGGTATCACTGGTTTGTACGCCGCACTTGAAAGCCTGTAGTGCATCCACAAAAGCTATAAAGCTAGTGAAAATGCATGTAATAGCTTTCCCAAAGAATTACCTGCTATTTATGTCTATCTGGCCACCCTTTCTTTCCACCCAGCAAATTTTCATCAAAGTGGAATGACTCTTCTTTCACATCACTAAATGCATCTTTCAGCGCAGAGAAAATAGCATTTTCTACAAAACCAAAATGTCTCCACGGAGTGTAGCCATCACGCACTGATCGACACACAGTGACTACTGATGGGTGAGATGGCAAGAGTGAAAGCAGTTTCTTCAACAGCTCCGTTCTTTCTTTGTTTTCAGCTTCTTCTGGCACATGAAAAGTGACCTCTGTCTGATTAGGTGTATTTGGTCCATGACAGACATGCAATGAATTTTCCTCAAAGAAGAAGTTTGTGGGAGCAGTCCTTAGGCAGACTCCAACATAATCTAATGCTTGTAACTGAGAGACCTTCAGATCCTCCAGGATGCGCAAGACTGCCTGCATCAATATATTATTTGAGTTTTCCTCTCGACTACATGGAAGATCTTCAAATGTTCCTGCAAGAAGACTACTGACAAACCATGGAATCTTGTTTATCAAAGCCTTGTCCACATCAAAGTTAGTCAAGCATGGACCGTGACCATGACCAGATTTGCAGTCATTCATTTTTAGATTCAGAACAGTATGTATCACAGCATGGAAGAAAGAGTCCGCGAGATACTCCTGCTTTACCGTTTCAACGCACAACAGTTGACCAAGCAGCTCTGAAATGTTGTCAATGGTGGACTGTGGAAGACCTGCCTGGTACAGGGGCATCACAGAGCTCTCACAACCATAATAATCCTCATCAACATCCAGCATCAAACGATCTTTCTCTGTGATCCAACCCCCTGCCTGAAGAAGCTCCAAGGCCTTTCTCTCGCTGACAAACTCCACGGACCCCGTCATCTCCAACGTGCAGTTCAAACTTGAGATGACTGGGCCTTCATGCGGTTCTGTATTTTCGCCTTCATGGTCCCAGCATTCCCACTCTGCCAACCTGGATCCCAGATTTGTATTTTGAAGTTGAGGTCTGCTGCAGGCACACAGACGCCTGACAGGTTCACCTTTTAGCGGGTAGAATGTGCGCCAGCCAACTTGTACATCAAACGCCTCGTGGTCACTCTCATTCCTGTGGTCTTTGATATCCCATGCTGGCCACACCCAGATGAAGCGCTGGATCAACCCTGCCAGAGCTGCTGCCTGAAAGACCAAGACAGTCATGGCACATGCTCAGAGTACTTATAATGGACACATTCAGGAAAAGATCTTCTTTAGATCCTAGTCCTGAGAGATATATGTGGACCGTATTTACTTACTCACCCAAACTGTGTCTAAAAGTAAGTCTGACAGAATGCTGTTCAGCAGTTTTATTACTGCTCATGCATTATCTTCATTTTTATCAGATTCAATGATAACAGATGACCAGATGAAATCAATACACCTATATTTCATACTTACAGCAATGAAGACATCATTACTTTGCATCATGCTGACCACCTCATGATGATCTTTTGGTGGCCGGAACTGAGGAACGATGGAAAGATCAAATGGAATGCCTCCGTCACTATGACCATCTATATGCAACTGAAAAAAAAAGCGGTCAAGATTTTTACTTGAGTGTGTAACAAAGTGAGTTTGTAACAGAACAGGTGTCGTCTGTCTGTGATCAACTTTAAAGCTGGATTTTTCTCAGGAACTATGAAGGGCACAAATGAATCTAAGCTGTATGGCAACTGGGACTGCCTCCCCACTTGGCCCACAGCCCGTAATTCTGACAACTGAAAGTGACACAACTGTATTTATATAAATTAATAATGCTGGTATTGTTGTTTGTCTCACCAGTGTGTTGCCAGTTTGAGGGATGACTCCAACTTTGACAGCATCAAACCAGTGCTTAAGAACTGCAACAGAAAATTGTTAGCGCAACATTGCCAGGACTACAGGAACTTGAACATGAGGAAAAACAATTACTGGTACATATGAAAGTACAGATGATGGTTTCACTGAAAGAGTTTTAAAAGATTTACCGAACTGTCTTATGACATAAAGAAAAGAATAACTGAAACAAAAAGTGTAAGCCTACATATAAATGAACAAAGCTCTATCAAAGCCAAAATGAATGCACATTTAAAAAAAAAAAGTGAGGGAATATAACATACTATTGCACAGCTGCAAAAGGCAGTGTGCTTCAAAGAGAAACAAGCTGAGTACAGCTGTCTGTGTCGGCTCTTCCAAGCAAACTTGTAGTCATACCCACCCTCAAAATGCTCTTCAACAACAAAGACTGGTGTATGCCTTTTGTTCACTCCTGGCAGCAGCTGTAAGTTGTTTGCCATACGATGTGCTGCTGCCACCTTTCTTGCCCTCTCAACCAGCTGTTGATGATCCAGCCTACGGCTGTTAAACACCCCTGGCAATGAAATGAGTCTATGGATTTGGTAGAATGTGATCAGAACAGAGACCACACCGATAAACATCAAAATAAACAGAAATTTTCTGGTGCGCAGCTTCATGGTGGGCAGCTAGATGATAAAAGTGTCAGGTACACGCTTGAACCTGAAACAGAATGTTATCAGACTCTTAGAACAATAACAATGAATCCTGATTTTACAATGTTTGTATCATGCACAGGTGTTTTGGGGGTTGCACAAGCTGTGTCACTAGCCGAGTTTTTTTTGAGAAATCTGGAGGCAGGGATCAAACGACCCTGACACTTTTCATCCCAAACATAACCCAATTTGTAATATCAAACTGCAAGAAAATAAAAAAAAAATGTCTTTTCACAAAACATACAGACTATAAAAGTAATGATAATAACATTTAACTCACCAATAAGAGAAGTGCAGATCACCGTAGTGACGTCAGTTTTGAGTCTGGAAGCTATCTGCAGAAAAATGTATGATCCTCCCAAACATTCTGATAGTTGTTCTCGTTCCTTTCGTTCCCGTTCTTTGCAGTTACACGCACGTTTCGAAATCAATCATGCATACACTATGCCTATAGCCACATGGGAAACCCGTCTTCGTCTTTCAAAATAGAGACGGCTTCATGTCTAGGCAACAAAAAGCTACCAAGCCGAGAAGGAACAGTGACTGTTCCATGGTAGTTTGTATACTGCAAACTCTATTGACTAGAGGGTCCTTCCTGAGTCAGATCAGTCGGACTACTACCATGAAAACCGAACACAGATCGCCGCCATTTATAAACATTATGCCCAAGGGACTGCACTCCCTCCTCCTGC